>PVIR01021122.1:0-29825 GCA_004026965.1 Petromus typicus
CATCTTTTCTCTGGTATGAGAAAATGAAGATGTAAATGAGTCCTAGCATTGTATGTTATATATTGTGAAATAGAAAATGCTCAATGTAAAATAAGGTGAAAGGGGACAATGTTGAGATTGTAACAAAAAAGTAAGGAAACAAATTTTATGTATATGGGGGGGTGGTAGGGTGGGTAGGGCTATGGGAAAACATGAGAATTAAGTTGTGTCTTATACTGGTACAAATCCCCATTATGGAGTGCAATCATGATGTGTATATTTAATGTACCAATAAAGATTTTTAAAAAAAGATTTTTAAAAATAACAATAAATATATGAAAATGGGTTAACATTCACTCCTTACCACTGAAATTCAAATTAAAACTATGTTGGAATGGTTGACTACCTAACGGATGTCTAAAATTTTCAATGAACAATACCAAATATTGATAAGGAAATGAAGTATTTGGAACTGTCTTACAGAGCTCTTGAAAATGTAAATTAGTACAACCATTTGGGGACAGTTTGGCAGGAATTTCTAGAGCTAAATCTACACATGGCCGATGATGCTGCAGTTCCACTTAGAGTCTGTTCTGAGCAAAGCAGGCGCTTCTGTTCACTCAGGGAAGTGCACGCCCACCAAGGAGTGAGCACAGATGTTTATTCATAGAGACAAAATGTGTAAACAACCGAGACATCCCCGGAAGTAAGTCTGATAGATGGTAGAAGTTGTGGTTTGTTTTGTACAATTACAAAAAAAGACTGCCTACTGGCACACACAATGGCATGGCTAAATCTCACAGACAGAACACTGAGTGAAAGACGTCAAAACAGAAGAACACACCCTGTGATTCTACTTAGCACTTAAAAACAAATCATTCTAGTGGGACATGGTGGCACATTCCTGTAATCTCAGCTACTCAGGAGGATGAGGCAGAAGGATTATATGTTTAAGACCAGCCTGGTCAATGTAGGGAGATCTAACTGCAAACAAAATATAAATAAGCACTTATGTAGTTTTCACAAGGCTGTGGGTTCAATCCTCAGTATCACAAAATATTTTTATTCAAGTTGATAAGAGTGAGAGGAATGGTTCCATGTGTGGGTAAGGACTAATGAGGGCAGTAAAGAAGGCCTCTGAGTTGCAGGACATTCTCTGTATATTAACCTTCAATCCTGGTCTGAAATTCACAAAATTGTATTGCATGGAAAATTCACATTTAAGGTTTGTGTGTTTTCCTCTACATAAGTTATAGTTTAAAAGCAAGCACAAAATTATTTCAACTTTCTGGTGAGATTTTTTATCTGTCATCTATTTTTTGAATATATTATTATTTTAAGGTTTTTTGTTTGTTTTTTGAGACAGGGTCTTACTTGTGGTTCAGGCTGGCCCTGAGCTCAGCCTCAAACTCACATCACAGCAATCCTCCTGCCTCTGCTTCCCGAGTGCTAGGATTACAGGCATGAGCCTCCACGCCCGGCACTGTAGTATGTGGTACTGGTTGCTGCTGCATGTGAGTCTCCACGCCCAGTATGGTATGTGGTTACCGGGAATCAAACCCAGGTCCTTGCACTTGCAAGACAGGCGCTAGAACCACTGAGCTGTATCCCCGGCCCTATATTATTATTTTAAAGTCCATCTCTGCTAATACTGATGTGTGAGCCACACACAGACCTCATCTCTCTCAGTCCCATTTCTTGAAATACTTGGTCGCTCTGTATTGAGTGCCAGGCATTGTGGTGAGAAAGTGCAGAGACTCCGGTGGCACCATCTTCTGTGGACAGGTTTGCACAGCCCTGGCAGGCAAGGGTGGGCATGAACCACCTCAGTACATGCAGAGTTGAGGCTGCCCATCCTTCTGGAATTTAGGGTTCCTCATGGGCACCCACCCCTGGGTCTTAGCCCTCCAAACAAGCCTATGCTATTTCCTAAACCTTCTGCAGCTCGGCTCCAATTTTCATCTCTTTTTCTCAAAGCTGCGAGGCTGCCAACAACCCCCACTCGGCTTCACTCCCATTTCCTGCTCAGTTCTTCCACCTTTAACTTTATCGTGCTTGAGAGTCAACCAGTGTGTCGAGGAAGGGACTGGTGCCATCTGCTGGGTTTACTTCTGTGAACTGTCTTCCTCTACCCTGGATTTTGTGCACCCAGTTCTCGGCTGGTCTGACAGCTCATCTCTTCACCCTTGGGAGGCTGCTGAAAATTCTGCTGGTCTTGATGCAGCCACCATTTGTCTTCTAACCAACTTTGAAGTCCACTCAGTGCCCAGATACAGCAAATGCCCCAAGGAATCAAACCACCACAGAATGTGGGGCTCAGCTGAAGGACCCCCTCTCATCTCCTGTCCTCTTTACCCCGCACGCCTTCAGATGAGTATGTCTGCTTTTGCATTTGTCTCTCTTACCTTTTCCTGATGGGAACATGTGTTGACTAAGCTATAATCTGTCCAGATGAACTCAGAAGCTTTTCATTAGAGCACACATAAAACATGGAAGACCCAGAGGTGTCTAGATGCTAGAAGTTGGGAGGAAGAACAGAGGATTGAAGAGAAAGATAATGTCATTAGTATCTCATCTTATGAAACTAGTATGTGATTGTTCTGCAAATAATGACATACACAGTTTACTACTATGCTGAACCAGCACAGCCCACTGAATTCAGAGGCAGCTTCCCTTTCCTCTGGGACTCCAGAGGGAGTTCCCTTTCCACAGCTCCTTGCAGATGTACTCAATGACATCTGCCTCCCCTGCCCCTGGATCACACATGGGAAGATTCAGGACATTGCGTGCTCACCTTTGGGTATAAATGCTTAAAATGTTACATGGACCTAACATGAGAGCTTGAACACAACTGTCAGTACCGCCATGAGCTGAGGATGGCAGGAGGGAGGAGGCACAGCCATCCTGGGTTGCTCTCACCTCTCCGAGCTTAGAGCACAGGGAAGGGGAAAATGCAGAGGGGAAGCTGCCTACTGAGCTGGTAGTGTTCACATTCCCTGGCCTGGCAAAGGCCTAAAACCATCTGTTTCTCTTATGAAACTTGCAGAGGCTGATTGAGGGGGTGGCTCTGTCTAAAACATGCCATTTGGGTGATGGGTCTGTCCACAGGCATTCAGTAGAAATGGCATGTTAGGGTTTTGATCCAAAGTGTCCTCCCCAAAACAGCCGATATGTTCAAAGAATGGGCTCTTGGACCCCTGGATCATGAGGGCTCTCTGACATCATCATTGGATCTGTCCATTGGCGGGATCATGGTTTGATGGTGTGACTGGTAAGTGATGGGAACAAGAGATGGATTCGAGTTGAAGAGAATGAATCATGGGAACGTGACTTGGGGACCAGAACTGGTCTTTAATCCCTTCCTCTCGGGCTTGTCCCCATCTTCTGTGCTTCCCAAAGCAGCTTTTCCCCTACCACATCTTTCCTCCATGATGTTTCTGCCTTGTCACAGGCCTAAAAGTGACGGAAGTAGCTGACCATGGACTGAAACTTCTGGAGTTGTGAGCCAAAACAAACCTTCCCTCCCCCAAGTCATTCCTCTCAGGGGCTCTGTGACAGCTTCAGAAAGTTAACCACACACTGCCCTATGAATTTCAAAGCTAGACCTTCTCCTGGGCCAGAGACCTGCAGAGATCCCAACTCTAGGCAGCCGTGAGACGACAGGGGAGACAACCAACACCATACAGGATGCTGTGTTGCTGGGCTGGGACACTTGGAGATTGCGCATATTAAACATACTTTCCCCTTAATTTGCAACAGACTTACTAGGCTATAATCCAACATAAGGTAAAGAGCATCTATATACTGGGGCCAGGAATTTAGCTCAGTGGTTCAGGCACCTGTCTTGCAAGTGCAAGGACCTGGGTTCGACCTCCTGGTTAACCACATACTATACTAAGTATGGAGACTCACGGCCAGCAGCAATCAATACCACTTACTACAGTGCCAGGCGTGGTGGCTCACGCCTGTAATCCCAGCACTCAAGAGGAAGAGGTAGGAGGATTGCTGTGATGTGAGTTGGAGGCTGAGCCCAGGGCCAGCCTGAACTACAAAGCGAGACCCTGTCTCAAAAAAAAAAAGAGCAGGTCTACCTGCCTCGCACAAGCATTAACACTGCAGGATTCCCCCGGCCACTGCCCAACTCCTAGGCCTGGCCCAGGGCTCCCCACTGGCAGGACAGTGTCATAATCTGAGTACTGACAGAGTATGCGCCAATCCAAGGGCACCCCGAGAAGTCACGTCCAATGACTGCACAGCGTTTTATGTGAAGCTTCCTACCTCCTCCCACCAGCCTCTTACTGACCAGCACTTCCCACATCTGCTCACAAGCCCTGCTTCAGGGTCACCGCCCACCCCCACTCACACTGCTCCAGTACCTTGTCTCTTTGGGCTCTCCAGCCAGGTGACCTGAAGCTCTGAGCACCAGGCTGGATCCCTGAATCTCTCCACCTTCCCTGAAACAAGAGCACTTGTCCTTAGATTTCTCTGAACAAGAGCCGGGAGGCTGATCTTGTCTCAAAATGAAATAAACTACTGGATCTTTTTTAAAAATAGCCAACAGTTGTCAAGAAGCTTATTTTGTATGGGCATTATTTTCATCCCCTGACCTAGCTACCCACATTACAACTGAGGAAATTGAGACACACGCAATTAGTTTGCTCAAGACAAAAATTTAATGAGCATCCAGTGGGCCAGGGATTTAGCTCAGTGGTTCTTGTACCTGTCTGGAAAACACAAGGCCCTGAGTTCAATCCCCGGTAGATAGATGGATAGATAGATAGATGATAGATGATAGATAGATAGATAGATAGATAGATAGATAGATAGATAGATAATGAGCATCCAAGCCTGTGTTTCAACCCAACTCTGACTGTAAAACCCACACTCTATTTTAGCATAAACGAATACAAGATGATCTCATCGCAAACAGGCTGTCATCGCCAAAATCTGGCTTTACTACATTATGGGCATCGCTCTCTACAGTGAAACGAGTTAAATACAGAAGACATTTTAATACAGTACTTTCAAAATACTTTTGCTTTTCCCTTTCTAGCTGTAAATTGTTTAAATGGCATTCTAAACCTCCTTTAAATTCAAAGAAAAAATTCCACAGCTTTTCCGCTAGAGGTCACTCTCCTATGTGGAAGACTACAGTTACAACCCACCCGCAGGCGGTAAATACCAATATGACCAGCAGATGGCACTAGAATCTCATGGAACTCAGGTTTGCTGCCTTAGTTACTCAGCTTTGCAAAACGCAGGCGTCTCAGATCTTTCAGGGTACACGGACAACGCTAAACTCGTTATATTCATAAGTGTTTAAATGTAAGATTATACGGCTGTCCAGAGACCCGACCTCAAGTTCACTCAAAGTGTATTTAATTCCCAGGAAAACAGGACAAAACAAGATGTTCGTTTGCAATAACAAGGTAACCACGGGAAAAAATAGGATTGGCTGAGAGAAATAACTAGTTGTGTTTAAAGTTCTCTTCTAGGTGCATTTCGCTGAAAATCACAGCCAGACCCAGGATCGGGAACGCAATGGGTTCCCACAGCCTCCGAGTGTTTTCCATGGTCACTCAGCACGATGTCGAGGTCTAGGGGTCCACGGGAATGTCCAGGCCCCCCAGGTAACGCGAGGACGTGGGTGCGTGCGAGGAAGGCAGAATACAGCGTCATGCCTTCACACGACTCCCCACGCCTTGGAGCCCCAGGATCTTGCCCACTCACTTCAAAGGGATTTCTCGATGTTTACCTCCATATGCTCGCTCCCACGTGGCAGCAGCCCTGCCCACACCTCGACTCCAAGAACAAGTTGCTTCTACCGCTTCCCCTACAGCTGCCACCCGGAGTAGACATTCGCAGAGACCCGTCGCCAGCCAGCCCCGGGGCCAGGTGATGTCACCCAGCTCCACTTACTGCTTACCTCGCCCGACATGGCCACAAGACATCGTGCAGAGAAACATTAAAACGTTCATGACAGAGCCTTGGCTGAAATAACTAAGATTTACAGCTCCAGTTAAGAAAACTGAATTTTACCTCAAGGAAAACCTATCCCACTGACCGGAGGGAGGATCGAGAAGTGACAGTTCTTTGGAAGAAGAGCCAAGCGGGGTCACACGTTGGTACTCAACCCCTTTGAAACTGGTCACATTGGGTACTTGACACATTTTGTCCCGGTATCGTTCGTTTGGTGATGGATCCATAGCTAGGGCTTCTCAGAGTCAGTTTCCTGGTGCGCTGGGTCTCTTTTTGGCCAAAGCAATTCATTTGTATCCTCATTTCTGGTTCTCATTGTACTTCCCAAACCTGCCCTGCTGTCCAAGTATGAGACTCACACACAGGAACAGCAGGAGCAAGACAACCGAGGAGCACTTCTTGTTGTATTTTTACTCATCTGAGCTTAAAATGCTCAAAAATATAGTAAAGATATATCTTTTTATATCTACAGATATAAAATGAGAGAGCCAAAAGTAGCGAGATGTATATTACTCTTGACATTCCCGATTTTGAAGTAGGTCATCTATCGCAGATGATAGATTTAAACCGAGTAGAGAGCACCATCCTGCCTGGTCTCTCTGCCCATAAAATGGAAATAACAATATATTTAGTTTACTGGGTCGTTCGGAAGATTAAATGTGAAATATGAAAACAGAACAGTGCTTGGCACAAAGCAGTCCTCAATCAATGTTTGCTTTCTTATTAGATTTCCTATGATGTATGCTCTTTGCTATGTACTGGAATCACCTGGGGAGGTTTCAAAACAATATTCCCAGCCCTTCTTCAAGACCTACTTTAAAATTTTCTTGAGATGATGGTCCAGGCGTTGGTATAACTTTAGGCTTCTCAAGTAAGTGGCAGCCTCCAGGGCAGGGACCATCACAACAGTGGGGTGAGCTTGCAGTGACTGCAAGCTGGCTGGCAACGAGAGCTCTGCTGGCAACGAGAGCTCTGAAAAGTTCACCATGACTGCACTGTTACTCTTTGATAACAGGAACCGCTCACCGTTAGCTACTGACCCTGGAATGGGAAGATCCAGCAGTGTCTGTTGGACTGAGCTGATAATACAGCAAAGTCTAGAAGGAATACCAATGATTGTAAAGCTAAGCTAAATTCCCATTTTGGAGAACTGACACAATACCTTCCATACATATTAAAGAATGGTGTCTGAACTCAGTAGCTTCTTGATTTCTAAAGCAGGACTGGCACTTCTTGTGAAGATGCCCACGGGTTTATAAAACACACCTAGCTCAACAGATACATGGTGACATCCTGCTGGTGCCTGGCTGATACATGGTGTGGATTTTAGGAGTCAGAAACAAAACCGTCAGGAGTTTTCCCTCAAAAACAGAGAAGCTGGGCCAGCGATGTAGCTCAGTGGTTCTGGCGTCTGCCTGACAAATGGAAAGTCATGAGTTTGATCCTTGTTACCAAATAAATGTAGAAGCTGTTGGAACAATGGGGGATCACAGGGCAGGTCTCCCTGACTTCACAGAGGCTAGGTTTTATCCATTGTCCTTACAGCAAAGGCACAGATTCAGACTGCTGAAATGAGAAGCTATAATTTGTAGAAAAACAGGTGCACCTGGAATCCATAAAGCCAAGGGAATTAAATCAGACACAGAAAGCTAAGCATGATGTCTAAGTGTGTGGGGGAAGCAGTATAAGTGGTATGTGAGGAACACATGAAAGGAAGCAAAACTCAAACTGTACATCATGTAAAGACAATGGGCAGTAGGGACAGGTTTTGTGGAGATAAGAAGGGAATCTGAGAATGAGAGGGCAGGAGGGAGCAGGAGAAAAGAAGTCAAAAGAATCAGGATGTATTAGGTCTATGTACCATCACCCCACTTCACATACATTCATTATGCATCACAAATATATACTAGTAAAAATTTACAACACTAACTGAGAAGCTATTGTTGGTCCCCTTCCCTTTCGGAGCCTGCTTTGTGCTGCTTACTGTAGCCAAAAAGGGACAATCTTTTGAAGCGCTCTGCTCTTTTCAAATGTTCACTCACCTGGCCATCTCAATTTAATGTAGTTTAGTTTTAATGACTGTTAAATAATTTTGACAAAGATTTTACTTTCAATCAATCAAAAAGGATGTTTTAAATCCCTATTTGCTCTAAGCACTACCTTGGATATGTAAGGCTTGACTGCTCATGCTCCAAACTCTTAAGTGGTTCATAATTCCAAATAATTGAACTATAAAATGATTCAACTATTAACCTAAAACTTGAGCGGAAAGAGATAACATGCTTAATGCTTTCTGTATACACTGGCTTTTCTTTGTTTCTTTTTTTGGATCTCAAATCAAAGATCACATGTTACGATCTTGAGGACACATTCTCAATAGAAACACAAAGCAGGAAAGTGTCAACCCCACCTTAATAAGTGTAGCTTCTTTAGGAAGTAAAGCGGGGTTTCTTAGCCTGTGAATGAGCTAAGACCTCTGCTGGGGCCGCTCCCCCATTCCTATGTGTAACACGTTGCACCTGTGTGTGTCTCCCCGCGGGACTGCATCCGCACACTAGGGACTGGACCTAGACCTTCGCACAGATGAAGCACGTTTTCCCCCGAACTTCACATCCAGCCATGCTGTTGTTAACTTCTTCATTCTCTTTCCACTTTTACTAAGCAGAGGCTAGAACATCCTTTTTGAAAGAGAAAAGCCTCAAGTGGAAACTCCTGACAGTCTTGGGGTTTAGTACTTTCTCCTAAGTGTGAGCTCCTAGAATCTGTAAGTCTCTGACGGTAGCATTTTTCTTGTCTCACTGTGGGGAGGAATTTCAGAGCTGGGAAGGAGAGGACGCATGATACATTTACAGAGCAATGGATCAGTTCTTTTCAAACCTCAACTGCCCTCATCCTGCATCATCCTCACATGTGCCATAACTTGTAACCGCAAGGCCTGCCGAAGTTGCCCAGGGACTGGAGTCCTGCCCTCGCTCCAGGTGTTCACATACTTAAGTTACTGCTGCACATCTCACAGTTCTTGAGACCTTCAGTGCCCAAACTCGGTAGATCCCTCCCAAGGCTCTCCTACAAACCACACCTCAAGAAAGGTCATTTTTAAAAAGTGAAGCTTCAGAACTCTCAGTGTCACCTCCTCATTTTCCAGGACTCAGTCCTGCAATGGGAAGAGCTCGCCTGCCTGATTCACGTGCTTTCTGGGAGACTTGGACTGTTTACTTACTTTTTGTTAATCTCATAAAGCAAAATTCTACTTTCACTTCAGAACAATGTCTAGTACTATTTTTTAAATTTCTGTACATACAATCATCTGAATGTATCATTTTGTAATCCTGCCCCCAACCCCCGTGAAGTTTTTGAGTTACTCGTGATGACATCACACATAGTAATTTTAGTGATTAACAACAATCCGTCTTTTCCATTATAAACAATGTTGGGAAGAGTATGTTTGCATGTATTTCTTTAAGTGCAGGTAATGGTTTCCCCAGAGAATGTGCCTCTCATGGGAACTGCAGCAGAAGAGTAGTAGTAGGTCTTCAGTTTTTCTAGATATTGACAAACTGTTCTTCACAGTAATTGTTCCATTTTACATTTCTACCAACAGGTCCCACGCTTCATTCCTTCTCTGGTGTTTTTCTTTTCTTCACTCTTTTTTTTTTTCTTTTAGTGGTTTTGAACTTTTATATTTAGAAGGCAAAATATGCCAGCCCAATGATAGGAATAAAGCTAAGCTCTCTGCTATCAAAGTTCAAGATTCTAAAATTTCACAGTGGTATGTTTATGTGTGGGCTTTTGCATTCATTTTGTTGGCTTTATGTTATGCCCTTTAAATCTAAAGACCTATCTTTCAACTCTGGGAAATTCTGTTCTGAGCCCCCCCTGCTCCAAAACAAGAAGGGAACCTCGGACTTTGCACATGGCAGGCAACCATTCTATCACTGAGCTACACCCTCAGCCTTGGTTTGTTTGGGGGTTTTGGATTTTGTGTATTTGTTTATTTTTGATACAGGGACTTGCTAAGTGCCCCAGGCTGACAACCAGTTTGCAGTACTCAATACAGATCAGTGGACTACAAAGTGGATGAACAGACCAAACTTCAACTATTTCATTTCAAGTTGGAAAAGAAAAGGACTTATTCAATCTTTTCACAGAAGTAGCTTCAGACACCAGGAGTAGCTTTGGTATATGGATTCTAAAGGAATATTTGGATTCTGAAGATTAATACACTTATTAAAAGATACCTAATACTAAAAGTTTTTAAGATGAAATGAAGTACTCAGGGAACTCAAACTGAAGAAAATACTTTAGCAGTAAGTCAAGGTCTTATCCACTAAAGGTTAAAAAAAGGGATGATGAGGGCTGGGGATTTAGCTCAGTGGTTCCAGCACCTGTCTTGCAAGTGCAAGGACCTGGGTTCGATCCCCGGCAACCACATACCATACTGGGCGTGGAGACTCACACCCAGCAGCAACCAGTACCACATACCACAGTGCCAGGCATGGTGGCTCACGCCTGTAATCCCAGCACTCGGGAGGCAGAGGCAGGAGGATTGCTGTGATGTGAGTTTGAGGCTGAGCTCAGCGCCAGCCTGAACCACAAAAAAGTGAGACCCTGTCTCAAAAAACCTAAAAAAAAGGGGATGATGGAAATTAAGATTTTTGGTTTTTATTTCACAGGGCTTACTTTTTAGTTTCACATTCCTGCTTTACGTAAATATTCATGAAGGATTTTATTTTTTCTCTTGCGTTTGTTTCAACATCCGCACTTAATATAGACTCCCTTGGATGAGTGAGCGCCTGACCAGCTTTTACTCCTCAACAGCCCCACATGCCCATTTCGCTCAGAACACTGAAGTTGTAAAATATATTTTTCTAGTCTTTGCTGTACCCTGTCATAGGGAATATTTAAAGCTACAAAGTGCTCATTCTTCATAAATAGGTCTATTGGGACCAATGTTACAAATTACATTTTTAAAAAAAGGTTTGTCCGAGCAAAAATTTTTACCAGTAGATTTATATAGAGCAGGAATTTGTAAAGCTTCTATCACCAACATGACATTAAGCACGGAGAAGCAATCAGAATGAATGTGAATATAGCCTTCATACACAAACAGCATATTATCTTATTGAGTATAAATACAAAGGAGGCAGGCAAGGAGCAATAGAGAAGGCTTTGAAAAGTCTGTTTCCTATACTTTCCTAACCCTGGAAAAGATTCTCACTCTGAAAACCTCACTGAGAAGATCTGAGAAGAAGCCAGGGATATGAGTTTATAGGAAGCAGGTGTAACACCTTTAACATAAAGGGAAAAGCGGGTGGCTTTTTAACGGATGGATCAGAAGGAAACGAGCACCCAGCTGAACCTGACAATGTCGCAGCCTCAATCAGTTTGAAGAAGCAGAAAAAAAGCTGTATATTTGCATTTTAAGAAGTGAGCTTAGAGATATGTTTGGCTGGGGCACAAGGATAGATTCATTTTAGAAAGGGTAAGAGTTAAAAGTGAAACAAAATCTCAAGATTTTATTCAGGCTGAGAAAAAATGTACTGCATAAGCAGTACCAGGCTATTTGTGCAGACGAATAACATTTGAATTCCTTCACTTTGCAAGTAGGTACTGGGTGCCCCAATTTTCTGAAATACCTATGCTAAGTGCAAAGAATATACAGTTCTAAGCACCAACAGCCAGAAGAACTATATGGCAATTCTGTTATCTTTTTTCATGTTGTTATTGTTAGCTAAAATTCCTTCTTGTATCCTGATTTAATTTGGGATCCTAACAGCTTTCAGTTCTGTATTTAGGCTAATTTGCTTAGCTAATGGAGTCACTGCATTTGCAATTAAAATATTCTATGTAATTGTTAGAAAACTATTCTGTAAGTGAGATGAAAAACAGTTTTTTTCTATCCAAAATATAGTTAGAAGACAGAGAGAGAAGGAGGGAGAGAGAGAACAAAGGAAGATTAAAGCCACAATGATGGTTAGCTACACCTGGAAATAGAATAATTCAGAAAATTGACTGCATGTTAATGTATTTGTCGGAACTAAGAGGAATCAAGCAGTCTGCATAGGAATACATACCGGGAAAGGTTAGAGTTGAGTGAGATGCTTAATCACATCCTGCTCAGAGCTGTGTCCTCAGGGTGGTACATGGCATGTCTTGTGCATTTCACTAAAGACCTCTCAAGAGTTAGCAGACACCGAGTTATTCATGTCATGAGTTACTGTATCACACATCCTCAACTTGGAAGAACTGGTAACCTTCTCCACTGTCTTTCAGTCTCTTTCTGAGAACCTCGTGCTAGCCAATAATGGGGGGTGCATTGTGAGTTAGTCATCAGAGGGCAATAGGGAGGTGCATGCAACGGCCGTCACAGAGACAGGGCCGATCAGCCGGATCCAGTCTGTCGTGGGATTCTGTGGCCCACAAAATAAATAGTATAAATAAATAACTACTAAAAAAAATTGCCAGAATTAACACAGGAACCTTCCCTGTATATTTTGAGGCTTATCTGACAAAATCAGATCTGGCAAAGTCTGGCATCCATTAACTCTCATAGATAACTGACAGCAACTAAGTGTCCCCCACCCCTTCTAGAGATTCGTGTAGCATGCCACAGACCCCGAGTCTCTATGATCTTATCCCTAACACTTCCATCAGTTCATTTTTTGGCTTTACCTCCTAAAAGCCTTCCATTAAGGCTTTTAATATTTGTACTCCAGCCTACTGGCTCCTGAAGGTGAATTGTAGAGCCAGGCTTCTAACCTGATAAACCAACAAGCCACAATGATTGTGAAAACTGTCTTGTTAAAATACTCTGTACCTGGTAGAAATGGCAGCACTGTACTGCATCTTTAATGCCTACTTTCCAGTGTAGACAGTGATTAAAAGAAATTTCAATTTAAAGGGGAGAGGAAGACTTTTGGCACGTCAATAATTTCTCAGAATTCACAGCTATGAAAATCATTGCCTGAACTCTTGAGATTTGAGCACTTTTTCCTGTCCTAAATTTTCAGCTGTGTCGAGTCAGAAGTTGAAACTGCTCGGGTTCCTTTGTCAGAAAGGAACTTTCTTTCTTTCTTTTCTTTTCACAAAGAAAAGGAGCACAACAGTACACTCTCATCTTCCTTGGTCAGGGTATAAAAACACTCAAAGGCAGATGAGGAGAAGCTGCTAATTTGCTCTTGACTGACAGGGCAAATGCACACTCATTTGGAATCAGAGAGAACACAAAGCTAATCTGGTCTTCTCTGCCTCTACTTGCTACCTTTCCTCATTTTAGCAAGGAGTAAAGTTACTATTTCATTTGTGCCCAGACAATTCAGTCTCAATGATATGTTCTGAGAACCAAGTGAAGTTAAAATATACAAAAAATAACTTAATTTTTTTTACAATAAAGTAAATATTAAAGATTTTTTTCTTGAAATTAAGTTTTTTTAAATATTTAAAGTAAGGTAACATCTGACTTAATTTAATTTTGTATTAGAACAAGAAAAGAAGAAAGGAGAGAGGGGAGAGAAAAATGAATAATGCATAATATGTGCATTAAGAATGGACAGGGGCGGGGGATTTAGCTCAGTGGTTCCAGTGCTTATCTTGCAAGCACAAGGGCCTGGGTTCAATCCCCGGTAACCACATACAATACTGGACGTGGAGACTCACACCCAGCAACAATCAGTACCACATACCACAGTGCCAGGGGTGGTGGCTCACGCCTGTAATCCCAGCACTCAGGAGGCAGAGGCAGGAGGATTGCTGTGATGTGAGTTTGAGGCTGAGCTCAGGGCCAGCCTGAACTACAAAGCGAGGCCCTATCTTCCCCCTCCCCACCCCCCAAAAAAAGAATGGACAGGATTGGGCTAGAATTGTAGCTCAGTGGTAGAGCACTTGCCTATCATATGTGAGGCCCCAGAATTCAATACCTCAGAACCTATGACAGAGAGAGACAGGGGAGATTATTATCTTTGAAATACTTATAAAGATTCCCACTGACAACCTGAGACATCACACGAAGATAAACACGCATGCACACACACACACACACACACACACACACACACACACACACACACACTGTAAATTCACCTCTAGGAGACACAAAGTAAAATTTGAGTTTCTACTCCTGGCTCTGACCACATTGCTCATCAAGGTAACACACATCCTCAGAAGCATTCCTGAACAGGGAAATGGAGCTACAACAGCAGTTAAAGACCTGACCACAGAAAGCAGAACTGATGAAATATATTGATTATTATTTCAAAATAAGCCTCATGGAAAGAAAATAAAGGGTATTCAGCAATATTCTGGGAGAACAGTCATAAAGCAGAACAAAACTACGCAACATGAAAAGTAATAGGAAATCAAATCAGGAACTCAATGAGTGAAAGGGAGGCGGGTGGGAGGGAGACAGATCTGCCCAGGTTTATCTGGAAGTCGGGTGACCAATTATCCTGCTTTGCCCAGAGTGGGCAACTGACTGGGAGGCAGGAGTTTTTGCACTAAAACTATGATATTTTGGAAAAAATTAGACTTGGCCACTCTAGCGAGAAAATAAGAAAGATTTCAGAAGACATTAGGAAAGAATACAGATTATAAATTATTTGGAAAGTTATGAATGCTACAAGTAAAACAACATTTACATAATAGGAGATCCAGAAGCCTGAAATATTTTAAGAATAGGGTAATTAAAATAATGCAAGAGTAATTTTCCACAACTAAAGAAACCTGAAAGCTCTAAGATTAGAATGATTCTAAATTGCCAAAGAGGATGGCATTTTTACTGACCATCCAGAGAGAATTATAAAGGCATCTGCAAAAAGGAGAGAATAATTTCAAAGGAAAGGAAGAAGCATCAAACTTCTCAAAAGCAACATTAGACTTAGAAAAGACAGATTCATAGTCAAATGGATGTACCTTGAGGACGTTCTCATAAGAAAAATAAACAGGTCACAGATGTGTAAATATCATATCTTTTCTCTGGTATGAGAAAATGAAGTTGTAAATGAGTTGTAATATGTATAGTTGATATTGTGAAGTAGAAAATATTTAAAATGAAAGAGAGTGTAAGGGTAAATAATGAGGAGAAAATGAATATGGTAATAATAAAGAAAAAAGAAAACAAATATTGTGTATATAGGGGGTTGCAGAGGGGGGGAGGGAAAAAATGAGAATCAAGTGTCATATTCAAGTGTCAAACTCTCAGTGTTGAATGCAATGATAATGATAATGTGTATTCATAATGTACAAATAAAGATTTTTTAAAAAAGTATTAAAACAAAACCGAACCCTGTACCAAGAATATTTTGGGCTTGATGTTCATGGATATACAAGTATGCAATGGAGACACTCTCTGGTGTCAAAAGCTTCAGGAGTTTTATTGCAAAAAGCTCTCTTGCCTTTTGCAGGAAGTATTTCAATGAGGAGAAAAGTAAATACAGGTGAAAATTAGAACAAACAATTTAATATCAGTGTACTCTGTGGTTTAAGACTGAGCAAATAAACCCTGTGTCTATCATAATGCAGAATGGAAACTCAGTCCCAAAGTGCAAGGACAGAGTAGGTCGAGTGGGAGCAGCGTGGTGCTAAGACACAAAAGTAAGCTAGATATTCATAAATTTAAGGAATGAATAGAGAAAATAGACAAGTGTAGCACTTAATTTTGGGGCAACAATTTGAAAAATAAAGAATATCATAAATGTCTCCCAATCTATTTTGCACATGCACGCGTGCACACACACACACACACACACACACCCCTATTCAACGAACTACAGGAAAGGAAAATAAATAGAAAGTATGAAATAAGAGGTTATAAAGTCCAAATATGTTGTTCTATTTAGCTAAATGTAAATAGGTTAAAAACACAAACCAAAAGATTGCTAAAATAAGGTTTAAAAGCAAAATGCAACAAACTGTCCACAAAAAAGATTCAGAAAGTTTGAAGAGTTTTCACAGATACATATTCCACAGTAATGCAACAAAATAAAGCCAAGAGAGTAATTGTAACATGAAGAATCTAATATTTTTCATCCTAAATTCTAAAACTATTAAGAGTAATGATATAATCTAAATACAATCTAATGGCTTAAGCAATACAAAGTAATAACTGCTAAATTTAAATGAGAGATAAACCTGGAGATTGTTATAAAGACTCAGAAATTTACTGATAAAGCATAATAATAGTAAGGAACAGATTTATCAAGTAATATGATTAACAAGTAACAGCGAAATAACAACAAAAAAGCATATTCTTTTGAAGTATGCATGGAACATGGAAAAAAAAACTTCCCAGAAACTTTCACCTGGCTTTTGGCCACATCTCACTGACTGGAATTATATCTATATCTAGTGGGCCTCTCCGGCTGTGAGATATTAGGTGCATATACTTATATATATGTTGTTGTATGTAGTTAGTGGGAATCAAACTCAGGATCTTGTGCTTACAAGGCAAACATTGGAACCACTGAGCTAAATCCCCAGTCCTACTGCTATTTTTATTATAATTTTGGAATCTCAGGGTGTGTATGTGTGTGTATGTGTGTGTGTGTGTGTGTGTGTGTTTATGTGTATGTCTGTGTCTGTCTGTCTCTCTCTTTGAGACAGGATCTCACTATACATATATATATACATATATATACATACATATATATATATATATATATGTATATATATGGAGAGAGAGAGAGAGAGAGGTATTAAGATGTAGGCAAAAGAAGACATTGGGAATAGTTTTGAATTGATCAACCTTCAGGGTCTTCTGAGATGAGGTGGTTGTACCCTTACTTGAACTATCAAGAGTTAGTGAATCCAAAATTTCAAGTTCCAAATGTATTTGCTTAGAATTTGTTAGGCATTGCCTTCACTGAATCTAAGAGAAGTTTTGTCCATCCCTTACAAGTTCTCCTGTTATTTTGAGGTTTCCTGTTGGTATCAGGGATCAAACTCAAGATCACATGTTTGGAGGGCAGGTGGTGGAACAACTAAGCTAAATTCCTGGTCCTCCTGTTGTTGTCTTAAATTTCTACTCCTCAGAACCTTTAAAACCTTGCTTTATTCTTATGTTCTGAAGTTGAATATGAATACATCTACCCGCATGTTAATGTGTCTTATATTAGCCCTGCTTAGCAATGGGTTTGTCTTTGTAATTTTGACTATTTTCTAAATCAATGAACTTTTCTCCTATTATTTCTTTGACAATATTCTCTCCATGCTTCCTGTTTTCTTGACTCAGGAATTACTTCCACCTAGTGGCTTTCCTGGGTTTTTGTTGTTTTTTCGAGACAGGGTCTTACTTTGTGGTTCACGCTGGCCCTGAGCTCAGCCTCAAACTCACATCATAGCAATCCTCCTGCCTCTGCCTCCTGAGTGCTGGGATGATAGGTTGAGACACCACACATTATTGTATGTGGTTAGTGGGGATCAAACTCAGGATCTTGTGCTTACAAGGCAAACATCAGAACCACTGAGCTAAATCCCCGGTCCTGCTGCTACTTTTATTATGATTTTGGAATCTCGGGGTATGTGTGTGTGTGTGTGTGTGTGTGTGTGTGTGTGTGTGTGTGTGTGTGTGGCTATCTGTCTGTCTGTCTGTGTCTGTCTATCTCTCTCTCTCTTTGAGACAGGATCTCACTATACAACCCTGGCTAGTTTCAAACTTCTGATAATCTTCCTGCCTCAACTTCCAACTACTGGGATTACATGGATGCACCACAGACTTGTCTTGGACTGAGTTTCCAACTTTTAAATTTCTGGTTCTGTTATATCTATTAGCTTTATGGTTTTGCTTTATCTGAAGTCATAATCAGCACAGTGTTGCTTTCCTAAAGCCTGGTTAGGAAGGACTCTTTTCCTATTTGTAAAACTTTCTTCCATCTGGACACCCAACAGCAC
The DNA here is from genome assembly GCA_004026965.1 of Petromus typicus. Classification (NCBI taxonomy): domain Eukaryota; kingdom Metazoa; phylum Chordata; class Mammalia; order Rodentia; family Petromuridae; genus Petromus; species Petromus typicus. Next base: position 17,842 of record PVIR01021122.1, read on the forward strand.
TATTTCAGTCTGTTCTAAGTATGCGATTGAAGACAATTCCACCCACACTGACACAGGAGAGAAAGGCCTGGCTCCCGACTTAAAATGCAAGCTCGTGTTCTCTAAAATTGAAGAATGAATTTTAGGAACGACCGATGGGGGTTTGAGTAGGAAAATTTTATTGAGAGAGAGCTTCTGCCTAAGAGAGACAGAAGGGGGAACCCAGAAAGGTGGGTAACCCACTCACCTCACTTTTCAGAGGGCTTTTATAGAACAAAGCCAGGAGGTGAGCCGGGTTTAAACTGGGGGCTTCCAATAAGATTCAAGGAGGTGGACAAATTAACAGCTAACCAATGGGTAAAGCGGGGGCTTCCAATAAGATTTAAAAGAAATGGGCAAACCAATGGAATTGTAACAAGTACAGTTGTTTATGCAATCTTGATCAAATGGGGTCCAGTGAGAAATTAAGTCATATAGGGTCCTCCCCATCAGGAGGCTCTTCCAGGTGGGCCAGATCTGGCCCCTTTTCCCTGGAAATTCACAATTCCTACATTCCTGGGAATGGAGGAGGTGAGTCTAGACCTTGACTCCTTACTGATTTAGTTATTCAGGAGAATGAGGCCTTAATCGGTCACTGTTTTCCAGGATTTTTCTGATGTCCTTGACCTTTTGTAACAGTCTCCTTCCTCGTGAGTTTTCTCCAAGGACCTGCCCTGTCTGTCTACCTGCTATATTTCTAACTAGCTTTTCTACCTATAATAACATGACATTGTCTGCAGAAGCATCTAGCCCTGCAGGTACAGTCCTCAATGCAATCATATTTGTTGTGTAAATTGGCCATCAGTGGGAGTCTCTGGCAGACGTGACACTTTCAGTCCCTCGTAAAGAACATCCCTGCAAGATGTCAGCTGAGAATCGCAGAAGACACCTCAGAAGTCTCTGGTTCAGTTCATGGAAAGGCACAGGCCTTCGTCCAGTCTTCCTTCTGTGTGACACACAAAAAAAGGAAAAAATGTATGAATTGTGCAGGAGTGGAGAGAGCAAGTGAATCCGCAGTAGATTAAAAAACACTCTGGGAATGTTAGAGGTAGATGAGGCTAATTTAGTAAAATGAGTAGGTCTGAGGTAAGGCCTGAATTTCTACATTCTAACAAATAACAAGCCTGTGGTTCATGGACACCTTAAGCAGAAATGCCACAGAAAGAGAGAGAGAGAGAGAGAGAGAGAGATCTCAGCCCAAGAAACCAGCTGCACAGGAGTATAGATTAAGAGCAACAGACATGACATGACACAGATGCTAAAAGCAGTAAGTGGAATTTTGACTTATCCAAACAGAAGTCTAACAGGTGCCTTAATAGGCCAACTACATCCTGAGTTGGTTAGTGCTTCTTTGTAGTACTGAACCCAGTCGTAGAGCCACAGTTTAGAGGAAAAAATACACAGTGGTTTGGTCAGTGAGGTGAGCATACGCACAATGAAAGAAATGAAGTAATTAAAATTCCTCATGTTGAGCAGGCAACATGACTATAGATATAGTTACGGACCATGTACGACTATATACTATTGCTGTGTGTTCAAGGCCAGCGTGGGCTCTAGGCTACAGAGAGAATTCAAGGCCAATTTAAACCGAATAGTGAAACCCTGTCTCAAAAACACAGAAGTTGCACTGTAAAAGAGATTAAACTCTGACGTTGTGGCTGTGGAATACAGAATCAAGGCACATAGAAGAAGGTTATATGGCAGTGAATTTTGGCTCAATTTGAGATGGAACTACAGAGTAAGCAGAGGTGAAACAATGTGGATTCCAGGAGAAGCACTGACTTTCTTGTCATTGGTGTCATAAAAGCAGGGACCAACAACCACTTGTCAAAAATTCTTCAAAGCAGCTAAACATCAGCACATAATCAAATTCTTTTCAACTTGGAGGGTTTATGAAATACGATGAAGTGGGAGGATAGCAGCTGCTAGCTTCCCAGTAAACTTCACAAAATTATCCTGGATCTTGTGTTGTGGTTTCAAAGACCTGGGACACATGTAAGGAAGGTCACTGTCGGAACCCCCACCGCCCCCGCCCGTTTTGACACCCAGGCTCAGCCTTGTCGTCACTCCACACTCGCCACTCCTGTTCTTCCCCTTTCCCTCCTCTCTCTCATGGCACCTCCACTCTCTGCAGTCTCCTTCCTTACTTTGTGTAGCATTTGTCACCAAAAAATGAATGCTCTATTTAAGGTTGTTTATTTTGTTTATCACCTATCTTGAGATGGAAGACTTGGTTTCAAAAAGATCCCACTTCTCCCTAATTAGGTATAAATTTAGTGGGGTTACAAAAAATAGGCACAGATATTTATGATGGTAGATAAGTCAATTGTAAACATTCAAGTAGAATAAAAATACTTGAGAAACAGTAGCCAAAAAATGTCCAAAATAGAAGAATAGGAAGATGGATTCAGCCATACCATATAGTAAGGTACTAGTATGGTACCATACTATAAAACTTTCAATTATTAAAATAGTATTATGTACAGGTACATTAATGGACAAACCAACAGAATAAAAGAGAAGATCATATGGGAATTTAGCATACAGGAAAGTCATTATTTCAGGTATTTTGTTAGAGTAATGAAAAGCTCACAGAGTAATAAAAAAAATTATAAACTTGAGATGTGACCAGACAAATTTATGTACAGTCATGTCCATCCCTTCTTGGTATATTATGGTCTCTCTGTATATGTTAAAGATGGAATATAATCTTCAACTCAGTAAAGTATATCTTTATTTTCTGTTGCACAATTCAATATCCATTATTTTATTAATGGGACTTGGATTGTTTTCAATTATGAAAATAATGCATCCATGAGTAACTTTAAAGATAATACTTTTCTGAAAGTATTACACACAATACATACATAGATATAATAATGTGTACACACACCAGAATACAAAGGATAAAAATAGATAAATTTCAAAAAAAATTGGATAAAGTATCCAAACATTATCTTAGCAAAATATCGGAAATCATATGATTCCACTATTACATAAAGTTCAAAATATTGCAAAATATAAAATGAACTGTTAAGGTATACACACACGTTAACACACGTAACAAATATGTAGGAGAAAAAAACAAAGATAATAAATACACATTTAAGATGAAAGTATTAGATAACGTAAGGGGAGAGTTGGGGATGGAGGAAAGGATTTGGAAAGAACACAAAATCAGGAAGTGGGTGGCAGGATAGATTAGCAAAGCCCTAGAATGCTAGTCTTAAATGGACCTAATTTTAGCAAGTGTGGTGCTGCATGCCCTCAATTCCCACACTGTGGGAGGCTGAAGCGAGAGTATCACACGCTGGAGCCCAGCCTGAGCCATGTAGTCACTTAGTGAGCCTCTGTCTCAAAAGAGAAAAGAAGAAGGACTGGGGATAAAATATAGCTCAGAGTGAAGGCCCTGAGTTCAATCTCCACTACCAAAAAAAAAAAGGCTTGTTTTCTGAGAACCCGAATCTGGGAGGCTCCCACGACTTCCTGGTAAGATGACGAATTGTGTCTAAACTGTAGAAACACTCTGGTTGATGTTGAATGCCTGCTTTCACGCTGGAAGTCTCAAACTTTTCTGTACCAGTAGAGTGTGTCTTGTTGGCCAACCCCAGTAACAACGCTGGCCACTTTGTCCCCAATGAGCTTCTCCGACAGGTAACATTCTTATGTATTCTCACAGGTCCATGTCGGAGGAATTAAGCACAATCTGTAGGACATCTCTAGAGAAGAACATGGGTATTGTGCCTGGACTCCTCCAGGCCATGTGCTCTGTGCCTGGTTCTTATCACTTTGTATCTCTGCACTGTAATGAGCCAGAGCTTTGAAAACCACTGCAGCCCGAGTCCTAGGCTTCCTTCAGCCGAATGCTTAGCCTGAGTTACTTAGGGACCACATTCAGTTTGGGTCACACAAGCATTCATTTAAAATTTGTATGCCTTTCTGGGCCAGGAATTTAGCTCAGTAGTTCCAGCGCCTGTCTTGCAGGTGCAAGGACCCAGGTTCAATCCCCAGTAACCACATACCATACTGGGTGTGGAGACTCATGCCCAGCAGCAATCAGTCCCACATATCACAGTGCTAGATGTGGTGGCTCATGCCTATAATCCGAGCACTCGGGAGGCAGAGGCAGGAGGATTGCTGTGATATGAGTTTGAGGCTGAGCTCAGGGCCAACCTGAACTACAAAGTGAGACCCTGTCACAAAAATAAATAAATAAATAAATAAAATTTGTATGCCTTTCATATACTGTAATCATTTTATTTATGTAGTAACCATTATTCAAAAGGAAAATATAAGGTTAAATGAATAGGGGTTACATGAATATAGATAGGCTGTTGGTACATACAAAGCTTTCCTGTAAAAGGAAATGGCAGCCAGGTACAGTGGCCCATGGCTGTGATCTCAGCACTTGGGAGGCTGAGGCAGAAGGATTGCCATGAGTTTAAGGTCAGCCTGAACCAAACAGGAAGAACCTGTCTCAAAAACAGGACAATATCTGGCATCCCTGGATCTCTGACTTTACCTCCACTGAGCATCTGCAGTTGTTATCATGGCTAAATACAGCAGTTGGGACAAGGACAAGACCCTTCTCAATGAAGTGGACTCTCATGAAACACAGCAGTGGCTTTGGAAGGTGAGGTCTCAGCTTGCAAGGACCAAATGAAGGTGCTGTTGATCTTCTCAGTGATCTCATCTCACTCTCACCCACATCAGCATCAATGCTCACAACGAAGAAGCAAAGACAATCAACCAACACGCCTCTGGTCAGGTTTTTAGCTGATCAGAGAGCTGCCATTTCCACCTTCAGAGTCCTTCAAACTTTACCTGTCCTTGGAGGAGATCCAGAGGGAACTGGAGGCTTCAAAAATGAGAAGCCTCAGGAGGCCCACGTGCTGAAGCCATTGACAGGAAGGAACAAACACAGGTAAGAAGTCCTGTAGAAGACATCAGAGGGGACGCAACAGAGGAAAAGCCCATCTTGAAAACACACCAAATCAAGGAAGTCTGTGAGGCTAACCTGACAGCTCCGATGACCTCAGAATACCTGGCAGCCACACGGTAGCAGGAACTCCAAGTTGAAGCAACTCTCACTGTTAATGAGTCTCCTGCCTGTATTTTAATGGATCACAACTCATGTGACATCAGCAGAGGAGATGTATGTTAAAAAGAACTCATAAGAAACCAGAATAAATGCTTTTTTTTTTTTCCTGTGTGTGTATGTGTGTGTAAGCACTAGAAATTGAACTCAGGGTCTGGTGCAGGCCAAACACATGCTGCGCTAGTGAACTGCAGCCCAGTCCCTACCATTTTTAAAAACCAATATGGTTTCTTTGCACAGTGTTTTCTTGTTGCTTACAAAAATACCTTGGATCTTATTTGGTAACTACTTAGGTTTTCATTAGCACATATATGTCCTGTAATAGGCCTTAGAAGATTTTTTTTTCATTCAAGTGAATTTTCTAGCTGTTCTTTTTGAAGCTGTCCATGTTTAACTCATCCAACATAAATGAGCTCCATAGACAGTGTATGGAGCTAAAAACCTACTATCCTCTAATGACTTAGCCTTGCAGTCTTCAACATTGACTAGACCATGTTAAGACACAACTCACAACTGTTATGAACCCAAATGAATCACCTTATTCTTTCACATATGATCTACTCACTGTCTAGAAATGGAAAAATCAGGCTAAAAATGGCTACTAATCATACAATTTACCTCTGCCTCTCTCGGATTATGTCCTACGGATATTCTTTGGCTTTAGAAAGGTTTGGGTATGAAGACAAACTTAAAGTTAGGATGGGTAGAACCAAAGAACTGAACATTTTGAACTACTGAACACAGCTCCAAATGATTCCCACAGTCATAAAGTCATTCTTCACAGAGTAGACATAATTCTCTAATGAAGTTCTTTTGACTGCATAAATTAACTAATGTATCAGGTGGCTCCCCTATGGACCCATGATTAATGATATTTATTCTACACCCTTACCAACAGTACATGAGGCTACTGAATATTTTCTCTCTTGGAGACTTTGAACTGATTATTGTGTTAAACACACATAAAAACAAAAGAAGAAACAATGTGGGTTCAAGCTGGACTTTCTTCTCTTAGTGTAAAGTGAAAAAATTTTAAAACACATTGACTAAAGGGTCTAGGTTGGCCATTTCCACAACTGAGACTTAATAGACATACACTATAAATATCTATCCTACTTTTGAAGTAATTTCTCGTTCTCAGTGCCTGAAGTTTGCTGCCTGCATATTTGCTCTCCATTAGTGTGATTTCCCTGTATGATGAGGAATAAACTGTGATTATTAAATTAGAGTCTGTGCTGAAAAAAAAAAGAAATAGTGTAGCAAATCTAAAATCAAACTAAAGAGGATCACACATTCAAGGAATTGAAATGGTGAGCAAGGGAATAAGAGGGAATGGTACAATTAGAGTGGTCATGGTCGTGGTCTCTACCAGTCGGCCATCTTGATGTTCTCCACTCTCACCCCTCCTCCCTATGCAGTTCCTGCTCATCGTAATTTTTTTTATGGTGCATGGTAAGACGTGAGGTACATTTTCCTCTCTTTGGAGAGCTCTTTCTTCCATTTCCATTTATTGAAAAGACTAATCTTGGGCCGGGGAGTTAGCTCAGTGGTTCCGGCGCCCGTCTTGCAAGCGCAAGGGCCTGGGTTCAATTCCCCAGTGACCACATACCATACTGGGTGTGGAGACTCACACCCAGCAGCAACCAGTACCTCATACCACAGTGCCGGGCGTGGTGGCTCACACCTGTAATCCCAGCACTTGGGAGGCAGAGGCAGGAGGATTGCCGTGATGGGAGTTTGAGGCTGAGCTCAGGGCCAGACTGAACTACAAAGTGAGACCCTGTCTCAAAAAAAAAAAAAAGAAAAAAGAAAAGACTAATCTTCCCCTATTGAATTACCTTAGCACTTTCATAAACAGCGAATTAAATACATATTCATAGTTATCCATAAGTGTGTGATATTTTGTTTAAAATTGTCTTATTCTAAATAATTTTCATTTTCATGTAAGCTTTAGAATTAGTTCATCAATTATCCAGAAAAGTGCCCTGATTTTTTTAAATTTTACTGAGATTTTTTAAGTCATTTGGAGAAATGACAGCTCAACAATATTGAGAATGATTACAATTGAATTCACTTAATTGTGTTGCTCTAATTGTCTCTGATTTAAGCCACTGGGAGCTCTTTCAGCTAGTTCCTTTGTCACTCTGACATGCCCCCGTCATGGTGCGCATGTGTTTAGCACTTGCTTTTGTTCTCACTTGACTGATATATTCTGTGCTCCAACCCTAGAATCAGCAACTTCTCCAAACAGCCCTGAATTCTTTATTGGGCAATAGTGTTAGAAACAAAATCTTATCAGATGTATTGGAGGTGCCATTATATCTAGATTGTATCAAGGAAATAGCATGTATGTGTGCACATGTGTACATGCATGCATGTGTATATAAACTAATCCAAGTATATATACATGTTTATAAATATGTGTATATACAATTATCTGTGACTTTGCTAACCTAAACTAAGTATCTCCAACTGTAACCCATCACTTCATTATACGGATCATTTCAGTTTTTTCCTTTGCAGAATTCCTACTCTGATAGTGAGAAATCTGGTTCCTTCCACCTATCTATTTACTTAAATTTTCAAAGTAATACATGTTTATGCATTATTTTGGAACATGTTTTTCACTTTCAGAAAGTTCATTTGGTTGTTTTTATGCTCTCTATTTTCCTCCACTGTTTTCAAGGTTTTCTCTATGTATCTGTTTGTAACTATTGCTATGTCTGTCATTTCTTGGCTGGCTTTTGTTTACTTATATTTCTCCTGGATATATGTCACTCTGCAGCAAAGGGATGACTCAGTAGGCCTTGTATGCTCAAACCTTGCATATACCAAGGGAAGGCCTGGTCTTTGACAGGATCCTGGAAAATGTCTGTAAGCCCTTGCAATATCCTGGCTGGAAAAAGAGGTATTATTTACTTTGGGTCTTGGGCCACCTCCAAAAGTTTATGTAACGCTGTGATTTAAGATAACTGACTTACAGTCCTGCTGTATTGCTTTGGTTGTTGAGGGGCTGAAAGCTCAATATCTAAACCACTGGATACTCTGTGGTCGTAGGACCACCACCACCATCTCTATAAAACAAAACACCTGAGACTTGAGGTGCAGGAAGCTTGTCTGGTTAGCTTATCTTGCCACTGGGAGAAGTACATGCTATTCATATGATGCTAATGGGAAAGTACCACTGTGCTATCTTCTATGTCTTTTACCTTCATCAGTTTTATTTTGGAAATGTTTTCATTTTAACTGTGAGTATAGCTGCTTTTTGAGTTCTATGGAACTTTCTGGCTAATCACAGAATCTAGTAGTAGTTTGGGGGCCCTCTAACCATATTATATATTCCTTTCCATATTTGTTTGGTAAGCTGTTATCAATTGAATGCTAGTCACTTTGCATGTTACTAACAAAGTGTATAGATTTTGTAGTCTTCCTTTAAAGAATGTGGCGTCTTGCTTTGCAAGTGTTTGAGTTATTTGCTTGTTAGGGTGAATCTAGCTGCTCATGGTTTGACTCCAAGTGTTCAACCAGATTTCCTGGTCGTGCTGACCAGAACTACCAAGAATCTCTCAGCTCTGGGAACTGTTCACCTTTTAGCTCCCTGGTTATTTTTCTTTGCTTAACTTTGTGGTGTTCCACGTTCTGAGCGTACTGCTTTGTACAATAAGTGACACCCAAGGGTTACCTTCCATGGTTTCAGAAACCTGCAGAGAAGAACAGCCCGAAAATATTAGGTGGAAAATTCCAGAAATAAGTAACTCATACATTTTAAACTTCACACCATTCTGAGCAGCATGAGGGCCACCGCTCCCACCCGGGACCCAAATCTTCCCTTTGTCCAGTATATTCACAGTATACACACGACCAGGGCCACCTATCCATTGTGTTAGCCACTTAACAGCTGTGTCTGTTATCGGATGGACAGTTTCAGTATTCTGGCATTTGTGAAGTAACCCTTACTGTACTTACCCATGTTCCCGGAATGTAAGAGTATCCACACTGGAAACTTGAATATGCCCAAGACAAGCTATAAAGTATTTTCTTTAAGTAAAAAAAAGTGACAATTCTCGACTTTATAAAGAAAGACAAAAATTGTATCCTGAGATCTAGAGTAAAAATGAATTTGCATAAAATTATAAAGGAAAATAATTTGTGCTTGTTTTACTGTTACATCTTTTTTTTTTTTTTTTAAGGTTTTTTGAGACAGGGTCTCACTTTGTGGTTCAGGCTGGCCCTGAGCTCAGCCTCCAACTCACATCACAGCAATCCTCCTGCCTCTGCCTCCCGAGTGCTGGGATTACAGGCGTGAGCCACCATGCCCGGCACAGTGATATGTGGTACTGGTTGCTGCAGGGCATGAGTCTCCACGCCCAGTATGGTATGTTGTTACTGGGGATCGAACCCAGGTCCCTGTGCTTGCAAGACAGGCGCCAGAACCACTGAGCTAACTTCCCGGCCCTACTGTTACATCTTAAACTTGCCAAAGATATAAAGAGCGCATAAGTGCTTAAGGATAGCTAGAAGCTGCCTTTTATAATCAGTTTGTCATATTTTTGTAGTCAACTGGAAAAAAATACATCACCTAAATGACATTTACATTCTAATCCCTGGAACCTGAGATTATTATACAATGAAAGAGTGAAATTACTTTCTATCTAAAAGGTGTGATTGAGAGTAGGGATTATCCTGGGCTATCTTTGCGGGCCTGAGGTAACTGTATAAATGCTTCCAGATGGAAGTGAGCTGGTGGATGTGAGAAGAGGAGATACGAGGGGCTTTGGATGTGAGGAACTGACTTGTCCTTGTTGGTTTTGAAGACAGTGGAAAAGACCACTGGGCAAGGAATGCAGGCAGCTTCTTAAAGCTGTAAAAAGACAAGAGAATGAGCTCTTCCCTGCGCCTACAGCAGGGAGAAAGCAGCCATGTTGACAACTTGATCAGCCTGGTGAGACTGATTTTGTCTCTTGAGCTTCAGGACTGTAAAATAACAAATACTGTGGTAAGCCACCAAATTTGGGGTCATTTTTCAGAGCAGCAATGAAAATTGAATACATTGTTTTTCCCTGAGTATTTCTTTGCAGGATTTCCTTACAGCTCTGGATGAAGAAACAGTCCTTCAGAGATTTGCGTTACTGCTTTTGTGCAGTTGCCTATGATGATACTATTTCCAGAACACTTAAAACTATATCAAGAGTTAAGGGAATGTAATTTTGAGGTACAAATCCAGTAGAGGCTGGCTTTATTTCATCATTCAGCATTTATCCCCTTCTTGCACTGTTTGCTTAATGAAATTTTTCTGATAGTTCCCTGGGGTGAAGAAGGAAGTGAGTTAACTTCTGTTTCACTCTGATCCTGGGCTCCAGGTGGATGTGAACACTCTCCTAGTAGACTTCATGACTTGGAAGACTCCAGGTTTGATGTGCTGCCTTTTCTTCCCTGGCAGCTGTCAAAACCCAAAGTTCAAGTTTAACTGGCATGAAAAATGCTCTCAACACAAAAGCAATTTCAAGGTTCTGTTTACTTCTCAATTCTCACTTTTTAAAAAAAAAGCGTTTGTCCTGCTTTTAGTGCTCTCAGTGTTTTCATATTGTTTTCCTTTTAGCTAATATTTGTGTTTTTTTCTGTAACAGGCTGGTCTATTCAACCTCATCTATCCTTTTTGGGAAATGTATTAAACATTTTGTACTCTGGATTTGTCAAGCCCATTTGAGGAGCTTTTTGCTGCTCTGGTTCTTCTGACTTTTGTTTCTGGTGGCTTCGACTCACGATGCCTTCTGTTCCTGTTTATTCATTTGTTAAATTACACAGACTTGTTTGCAAGGGACTTACATTTGTCAGGTTCCTTTGATGGTCAGGTTGAAGTTGTTTTCTTCCCAGGGAATTTGCCGTCACTTTGTCGGTTGTCTGGCAATAAGCCAACTTGCTACCAATTTAAAATAGTTTCTTTGCTTGAGGTTTTTCACATCACCTAGGTATTATGAATTGGACCACAAATTGCATGAAGTCTAACTGGAGGTTTAAAATACTCAGGGGAAAATTTTCCCTTTCGTGTCTCAGGTCCAGCGCTGAGGCAGACTCATTTCTTGCCACTCTTTCCTAGCCACTCTCTTCCAGCCCATGGGCAGGTTTTATGCCTCCCTCACTTTCCCTTCAGTCATTTTGAAGGGAAGATATTTCCATTTGGCTTCCATTTGGAAGATATTTCTGCAAGGTTCTCGCCTAAGACTCCATAACGCGGTCACCTTGTGTCCTCTCTGGCTGCTGGGATCAAAATGTGAGGACATCGGCGACTGGCGGAGGCTCCCAGGGTTCTGCTATCCCAGAGTCCTTTGCGTCTTTGCATTTCTGATGCATTCCTGATTTTTTTTTTTTTTTAATCTCCAGAAAGGTCCTTTTAATTTCTATCAACTCAGTGATGCATTTTTAAAAAGAAATTTAGGGCCAGGGATGTAGCTCAGTGGCACCATGCCCACCTGCAAGGGAGGGTACTGCGTCTGACCTACGGGACCAAAAGTAAATAATAAAAAAATAAAAAAGAACTGTAAGTACTTGTTATACAGTAAAAGTATTAATGGAGTCTCCTCTGCCACTGTACCAGGAATGCATTATTTTAGAGTGTTAGCTGTCCCTGGGGTCTAAGGACACAAGGGCTGAGGCTGTGGTTCTTAACTTCTGTACCTCTAGGAGTCCCTCTGACTTCATAAACAGTATCTTTCCATTTTACCCCCTTTTATACCTTGAATACGAATTCTTTCATGTCCACTCAATTCTTTTTAAAAGACTTCTTTACTAAACCATTTTTCTCTATAAATCTCTTATGTGAAATAAGACAAAAAGATAAGGTATATGCCTTTTAACAACTAGGCTTTTT
>PVIR01021123.1:0-29770 GCA_004026965.1 Petromus typicus
TTTAAATCTTAGAACTCTGACATCACCTGTGATCGCGGGCAAGCTCATTTCAGTTGGCTTTGATTCCTTCAAAGTCAGAGTAAGTGCAGTCCCTACATTCTGGCTGTTTGTTAGAAATGGTTGAAAGTAACTTGTTTATAGTAACCAGCTTAATGTTCCCCAAGTGAACTTTCTATTAATTCACTTCACCCATAGGAGACCGAGGGATGGAGAAGAGAAGAAAGAATTCAGAGTCACACAACTTAGTGTGAATCAAAGTAGCTGATGTTCCGGGGAAAGTGCTGTGAGGATTAGCAGCTCCAGCTGGACACACCTCCTCCGGGCATTGCTGTGCAGGAGCCAGAGTGGCGTAGCTGTGCTGTACTTTCAGCGTTTGTGTCCGACTCAAAGTTCACATCAAAACTTAAACCTCCAACGCAACAAACACTAGGAGGTGATTAGTTGGTGAGGCTCTGCCCTCTTGGCTAGGAGAGATGTCTTTAAAAAGACTAAAGAAAGGTAGACAAGACTGTGTCTGTCCTTCCTCTCCCTCTGCCGTGTGAGGACACGGAGTTCCTGCAGAGGAGGCCGCGCTTAGGGTGCCATCTTGGGAACAAAGCCTGGATCCTCCTCAGATGTGGGTTCTGGGAACCTTGATCTGCTTCCCAACTTGGAGAACTGTGGGAAATAAAATTGTGTTTTATAAAGTAGCTAGACTGGGGCATTGTGTTACAGCAGCACAGGGCACTAATAAAATTTGGAGCCTTAAGTTTTTTTGAAATACAAGTAGTTACGGTCACTCCTGATGAATGATATTAAAGATTACTTATTGTTTAGAAGAAATTTTTTTCTACTTTTCTGTAAAATATCCACCTTTTCCTTGATTACACTATTTATGAATACATTCCTTTTTTTCTTTCCTCAGGTTAATTAAGACATAATTGATATGCAAGAATTATCTATCTGTATATATATATAGAACATATGTCATATATTTCAGCAAATATATACATTTAAAAATGATCGGCACAGTGAGGAAATTAAAGTATTTATCATCTCACACAGTTATTTGGGGAGGATGAGAATTCTTAAGGTTTCAAATGTACAATGCAATATTGTCTCCAGCAAGGGAGAGGCTGAAGCAGGAGAATCGCTATGAATTCAAAGCCAATCTGGGCTACTTAAAGAATTTTAGCCTAGCTTGCACTATAATGACCCTGTCTCAAAATAGCACATGCACACAAACAAACAAACAAACAAAAATAAGTATCATGAATGTATTAGCTCTGCTCACCATGCCATGACATACCAACATCTCCATATATTCCTGCCCCTAACCTATAGCCACCTTTATATTCTCTGCATAGATGAGTTTGACTTTCTTTAATATTTAACATAAAATTGAAATCATCATAGTGGTTTATCTTTCTTTACCAGACTTACTTCACATAGCCTGTCTTCTTGATCTGTGTATTTATCCAAAAAACAAGACAATAGTAGTTTCCTGTTTTAAGATGAACTAATATTCTAGTCTATGAATATGTATGCCTATTCATGTCTATATGAATATATAATATATATGTATATTAGATTATCAATTTTTTACCCACTCATTAGGACTCGTAGATTGAGTCTGTGCCTTGGCTACTGTCAAACATAAAGTCATGACCGGAAGTGGACTTTTCTCTTTTCCACATTTCCACCTTGGCATATTTTGTCTCGCTTTGACCCTTACTCAACTTAGCAGGTGTGAGATGATGTCCCATTGCTGTTTTCATTTCTCTAATGATCACTGATGTTGAGCACATCTCTGCTATTTAACTATTGACATTTACATGTTTTTTGAGTATCTAGCTTCAAAAGGATCTATTTAGATTCTCTGTACAGTTTAATACCAGTCTTCTTACACATGTTGGATACTAACTGCTTGTCATAGGTATGGCCTGCAAATATTCTTGTCCATCCACAGACTGTCACTTTGTTATCACCTTCTCTGCTGTCCAGGAGACTTTTAGGTTGATTGCCTGCCACTCATCCATTTTTATTTTTGTTTTCTGGATTTTGATGTTAATTCTTCTCTTAATGTTTGGTAGAATTTACCAATAAAGCCACCAAGTCCTGGGCCATTTATGGTTGGGAGGTCCTGATTACTAATTAAGTCTCACTCCTACTATTCTATTCAAATGTTTTGCACTTTCACAATCCATTTTCTGCACATTATGTACTTCAGGGAATTAAGCTCTTCTCAGTTACTGTGTATATTGTCATACAGCTGCTTGTTAAGCTCTCTTAAGATTCTTTGCATTTTATCATTCCAATTGTATACCTCCTCTCTACTTTCTGAATTGTATGTCTTTCTTTCTTTATATTCTAGTTCACTGTCTGTCAAGTTTTATCTTCTCAAGAAACCAGCTTCCTCCTATTGTTGCTCTTATGTCTGCTTCATTTATTCCTGTTCTTGTCTAAGTGATTTTCTTTCTTCTGCTAACTCTGGGATTAGTGTTTTATTCTTTTTCTAGTTCACTGAAGAGTAAACTTAGGGAATTCGGATCATTCTTATTTTGTACTGTGGTTAGTTATTAACTGCAATCTTCTTAGAACTTCTTTTCTTGCCTCCCATAAATTTTGGTGTGATGTATTTCTATTTTTATCCTCAAATGTTTTAATGTTTAATTTGACTTTTTGTTTCACTTATTACTTTCTTAGAAGCATGTTGTTTTATTTCCATATATTTGGGAATTTTCCAATTTCCCTCCTGTAACTGTTTCCTGAGGTTGTTTTAATATGTATTGAGTTTCTTGGTACATTTTAGGTGTACCTTATGATCACGCTCAACACTGGCAATTTGTACCTTTACATCATATATCTTAGTGTTTTTGTTTTTAAGTTTTTTGAGACAGGGTCTTGCTGTGTAGTTCAGGCTGGCCCTGAGCTCATCCATGACCTCACAGCAATCCTCCTGTCTCTGCCTCCCCAGTGCTGGGATTACAGGCATGAGCCACGATGCCCAGCATTATGGTATGTGGTACTGATTGCTGGTGGGCATGAGCCTCCATGCCCGGCATTGTTGTATGTGGTTACCTGTGGTTACCAGGGACTGAATCCTGGACCTTTGCACATGCAAGACAAGTGCCAGAACCACTGAGCTAAATCCCCAGCCCTCTCGGTTCTTATTTTCTCCTTTTCCCTGCCCTCCATTCAACCCCTTCACTCCTTCCTCCATACTTTAGTTTTGTTTGGTTTGGTGGGGAAGCAGGGAAAGGAAAGGGATTTTTTTCCAGCAAAGTTATCCAATATGGTTTTAGTTTCCTTGACCTTGCTAAAATTTGTGTTGCAGCCTTGCACATGACAATTTGCATATAGAGTGTATCAGTGATGATTTCTTTATATTTTAATTTCTTTGGGATTTGTATGGCTTCATAGCTCAGTGCGTTCATTTCCCTGTCCAGGTGGGAGAAGTTTTCTGTCATTATTTAAGTATGCATTATCTCCCTTCCTCTTTCCTTGCTCTTTCTATGACTTCGAGCTAAGTACATGAGGTTTTGGTGATGTTCCATAAGTCCTGTAGGATTTCTTCTCTTACCTTCATTGTTTTTGTTGTCATTCCACTGATGGGATAAATTCATTTGTGCTGTCTTTGAGCTTACTAATTTGTGAGTCCTGGGCACCTCCATTCCACCATCTTGAGAGTGTCACCGTCAGAGTCACAGCGCACATCAGAGATGTGTAGTGATTTTCCACAGTGGCTGCTTCCTACAGGTGCCCAAGAGCCTCTTCTTCCACAGGTGAGGCCTCAGTGGTTGTGTTCTGACTGGATGCCTGAAGCAGTTTTCAGATAATCTCCCCAAGCTGGATCCCTGGTGGCAACAATTCCAACTCATTTTTTTTTTTTCTTAAACAAACTGAGTTCAATGCACTAGAACAAGCTGAACTATTGAGTGATACAGAGGATTGTTGAAGACAACTATCTCAGGGCTCCTTCACATGGCAGGCGTTTACCAACCTCCCTCCCCTTCCTGGTGCCATTCTGACCTTCAGGTGTCCCAAGAGAGTTCAAACTGCTTAGCTCTAAAATAAGATCAGTAAATTCAAATGTAATGTACTTCTTTATAGCTCAGCTTTTAGAATTCTTGGCTTATTAATTTGAATAATGATATATCACTAAATTTCAAAATGATTAGGGTTTAAATTAGAAAACAAAATCATCTTTGAATGTTGTTTCTTTCTTAAGTAGTGATAGCAACTTTTGATCCTGTGTGACACAGGATTTAGCACACATAAACACTGTAGAAAGCAATATCATAGACAGTGGCACTAGAAGCATTTCACCCCAATGGTACTGAAATTACCTCTCTGTCTTCCACACATCTTATGCCTCACAACATAAAACAGATTTATGTCAGTCGTGGACAGTAGGAAAACACTGCAGGTAAAACAATGAGGCCCCATTTCCTCACTGAGGACGATACATTCTTTTTAAATAGTATCTTTTTCATGTTGCCTCGTTTGGGCCCCTAACATTTTTCATGATGCTTCCCTGTTCCTCACCCAACTTAAGTGAGTCGTTGCGAGCGCCACATGGAACAGCTTGCGATTAGTCACAACTCTTGCCAGATGTGACTGAATCGCCCACTTGGATACACTTGGGCCCATTTAGATGACATTATTTTAGAGATGAAATCATGGATAGCAACCACTTCATTTTACATAATCCATATTAGTTCCTGTTTTATAAAATTCATGTGCTCTTAACACACTCTATAACAATAAAACTGAATGATTATATGCACAGAGGCATTTTCTTAAATATTATCAGTGCTACTTAAGATACAATTCTTAAAAATTTTCTCATCTGGGACCTCTTGGGAAATGAATATCAGATTGGACTTGAGAATTAAATGGCTTAATGTTAGAAAGTAGACAAGGTCAGAAAACCTGGATAGTTATTTTTTTCAGACTTCGTGATGGGAAAAATATCTCTTGTGCGATGAGTCATGACAGTGGAAGCTTTCTTTGAAATTACTGCTTGCTCCCTCCGTGAACTAAAATCAAGCTCCTCTCTGTGAGTTTTACTTAGAAAGTAAAAAGTTTCTGTGTATCTTCGTATTACTTCTGCCAAGTGCATTCTCTCATATTGAAATCTGTTTTTTAACCCTTCAGTAAGTGGAAAGCTATCACCAAGTGTTTACCGAGTACTTTCTAAAAACACAGAGCTTGTTTTAACACTGTGGGAAATTCATAACGGAACTCACCGTGTATTACTCATCCCTACTAACCTGTGTGCACTAGTGTATGTAATTACCTCCAAAACGTGTACCTCTGTCTAATGAGGAAGGAAACTAACACCAGAGCAAACAGACTTTTCTGCTCTACGTCCCTCCTTGAGGGGAAAAAAAATGACAGCTAGAAATAGTCGAGTGGAGAATAATTGCAAAGCAGACTTACAGACATGATCACGGAGGACATACAAAATGGGCTTTTATGAGCTCTTAGGAAATTTGGTACTTCACAAAAAAGATAGTCTCAATGTTGGCAAGGAATTTTTGAGAAGTTTTTCCAGGCTATGCCTTGCTTTTCACAGGATATTTGCAACCTGTAAAATTAATTCCCACCTCGGGAAGAATCCTGTGGAATCCGTACTAATCCGAGCCACCTTCCTCAACAGAACCTAAGACACCTGAGTTATTTATAACCCCTTCCAAATCTGACCTTGATATTTTCATGATGCTCCTGCAGCTCCCGCATCCTGAGTGTTAAGGCTTCATGTGTTGAGATAAGAAATCAACAAGAGACGGGGTGATGTAGTGGCTAAATCTAAGCCCAAGCCTCTTTCTGTCTGCAAATATTTACTGATTATAAAGCTCAGTGTCTACCAGGTACTGTTGCCAAACACTGAAAACACCATCATTAAAAACACTGGACATTTGCTATGGAAACTCTGTTAAAAGTTATGTTTTCCCCATCAGTCCTTATGGTGGTTTGATATTGGGCTATCTCCCTGCCAACCACTTTCCCTCAGGATCTACCTGTCTGTCATCATTTGGACAACAACTTCAGTCACAAAAGTGCCCTTGTGGTCAAGGAATCACTTAAAATTTTGAAAGCAAGCAGAATGGCTTAATGAACAGCCATCAACAGCCTTGTCCTTAAACTCCTGGGAGCTGAGCCAGCACTGAGATCCAACACTTGCTGCCCATATTCATATTTTGGAAGTAATTTTAATATTGTCTGTCATTATCTAATTCTCATACAGAGATACTGTAAGACAGTAGGGGCATGCAACACTCTCTACAAATGAGCGTCTTCACCTTTGAGATCCTGCCTGCTTCATATAACTTCTGCGAACATGAGTTACAATGACATGGAAAAAATAACTTAGGATAATTTCCAGTGACAACTAAAATGCTTCCCACAGAACTGGCAGCCAATGCATATTTAATCCTAGTGAGTTTGGTGTTTTTTGGTTATCAAAAGTATTAACTCAGTTATAATGGGTAGTAAGGACAGGTTCAGCCCAAGGGTATGAAGGAGAGGAAGAAATATTTTCATTCTGGTGGATCCCTCCCTTCTTCTGTCTGACACACGACTTCAGAATATTTCTCCACATGGTGCTCTCAGGAAACAGCTCACGTGGAGAGGAATCTGTTACAGACCCCGCTCCTCTGTGCTTCCGCTAGTGGTGAGCATTATCCAGATTCACTTCTTCTCTGATATTTTTGCTTGTGCACAGAGCCTGCTCTTTTAGGAAATGGTGGTGTAACGATCTATTTCCGTTACGACTTATGGGACAAAGACAAGGACAACAAAATACAAAATAATAACAAGAAGGAAATCCTCCCCAAATGTTGTTCATTGTGTATGTTGGTGTTGTTACAGATACAACCGGTTAAGACAGGTGATAATTTTTTATGTCTTGGAACTCCAGAAATTATCTTTCTTAAAGCCAATGGATTATACTTCTTGTCTATATCATATATTTTTACTGAGAGAAAAAAGTGGGGTGGGGTTAAAACTGTGCTGGAATGTCAGCCTCCCAAGGGACCCCAACACAGACTCTTTCCAAAACCGAAGAGCAGGCTGAGAAATGTCCCACACTCATCAGCATCCAGATCGTGACACCCTGTCTCCTTTTTGCCTATTATTGTTATTCTTTCTTCTTGGTGCATTGTTTTTAATATACTATTTTTCTATAACATGTTCTCTTTTTTTTCCCCTTTTCTTATTCTATTCCTGAGCCTCAACTTATGAATCTACAGTCATCATTTATCACTCAAATGTTTTCTTACCTAATATATTCTGCTTTATTCCATACAGTTAGATATGTTTTAAACAAATAGCCAGGCATGATTCACAGTATCTGCACTATTCAGTTTTCTCTCTGTTAAACAGGTCGTCTTTACAGGTATATTAAAGCTCAGTGTCAGATACATGGAACCTCTGACTCTGAAAAGCTCATATGCCTCCTTGCTGAACTCTGAATCATCCTGTCGTCCACTCTCAGGATTCCAGCTTGGGAATCCGTGTTGTATTCATCTTACAAAATATTGATAAAACTCTTTATCATATTGTAGATTCTAAACTTCCTGTTCTCTTGATTTAGTTAAGCTGAATATATGAATAGGACAGGTGAACACTGGCCCCCTAGGAGGGCCATAACAACTATATATCATTAAACAAAATCTTTGACCCAACTTCTAATCATTGTATATTTGTGACTGTGCCCTGCCATAGGTACTGTGCTGCTGAGCTGCATCCCCCCCCCCTTTTTTTTCTCTGAAACCGAGTGTTGCCTTGTACTCCAGGTTGGCCTTGAACTCATGACAATCTTCCTGCCTCAGCCTCCCAGGTGCGGGGATTGCAGGTGTGAGGCACCATGCTCAATCCCTCCCAGGTTCTTGAAGACCCAGATTTGAGCTGAATCCTGAAATGTAATAAAAAAATTCATCTGTTCATATTTTATTGACATATTCATTAAAGAAATTTTAGAAGGTGTTGTGAAAAACAAGGTATACAGATGAAAAAAGAACAAGAGATGCTTTTCTCCAAGGTACTGCGGCCGGTGAAGGAGGTCACAGTGGGCTCGGTGTGACGAGCAGCCTGACTCGGTGTTTGTGGAGCAGAGAGGGAGCAGTAGGAGGACCTCCCCTGAGGCAAGACTCCTTCTCAGGAGAAGATCATACTTGCTTTTGGGAAATTATCGACTTATTTTTTTTTTAAATTTCAAAACTTATGAACAGGGGCCTGTGGTTGTTAAGATAAGCACAGAAATCTGTAACAGTCGGGAGAGGAAGTCTGAATTTATCAGATGCTAATGTTAAGGGAAGAAGGGTATTTATTCGATTGATATGAAACACTATTAATTGCTTCCAGCCCAGATGAAAGAATTTATTTTGATTCAGGCAGGGCACCTTAATCTTTAATCTACACATCATCATTTTAGTACTACATTTACAAAATTACTTCAGCAGAGCTTAGAGTCTGACATTTTTAAGCCAGCTTTAACATTCTATTCAAATATAAAATTCAAGTTTCTGTATTTCTCCTGCTAACTACATTCTAAAATTGAAATAAAAAGGAGAAAGTGGTCAAGAAAAAGAAACAAACTGTATTATAAATGTGTACCCATTCCCCTAGATGATTGTAAGCTCGAGGTACTCCAAACATATACTAATAAAAAGACAAAAGAAGAAAATGAAACAGTCAACAACTTCCCTATTTTAATTCTGGCTTTACTTCAGTCTATTATAATTTAGACTTTGTTTCTTCCCAATAGAGGAAGAAATTTTTGATCTGCAGAGTATTTTTCTTCACCTTAGCGAAGTTTTCTATGACAAGTACAGTATCCTGTATCCGAGGCCCACTTCCTTGACCCCTTGTTCTGCTGTCTCAATTCCTTGCTTACTTTTAGGGATATATAAACTTTCTAGATCAATGATATTCATTTCCTCTTTTATCTACCATCATATCTTCTGTGTTTTTGTTCTATAGTCTCATCCAGGGCTTGAGAGGGACTTCTGCATCAGTCACTCAGTATAGAATATTATTTCTCAAACACAATTTATATGTCTAAGGACACCTTACTAGTCACTTTAAATTACTTATTTCTCTTATCCAGTTCTGAATTTATTTTAAACTGTTGTTACTCACTATGTTGAGTATACACTTTTTAAAGACGAAGTTGCTATTTATTGTTTAATTGTAGTGTAGTTTATTAATAGCTTACTCTTCCAAAACCTTTGAGGCATACTATTTTCTCCCACATTAAAAAAAACAACAGTTTTATCAGTCCTGTTAGTTAATTTGCAGTTTTCTTGCTGAGCAAGGATTTTCCCTCAAGGCCAGATTCAGTAAGGACATCCGGCCACGTTCCATGCTGGCTCCTTAGAAAAAAGTCAGAAGGCTCATTGATTTGAAAACGCAAGGACAGGTAGGAAGGGCAGAGGAGGGGAATGTGTGGAACCCCTTTCTTCCTGGGCATTAGCAGCTGAGGCGCAGTGCCCCAGGACACGTGTATCTGTCCATTCTGAATGGAGAAACAATTATAGTTGAGTTTTACAAACCAATCCTATTGTATCAAGGTTAACTTGATACAATAGGACAGCGAAGGAAGAGTGGATTAGATAACAAGATACTGTTTGACTAAAATGTTGGCAAGAAAAAATCTGTTAGTAAATGTCTGGAGAAACATCGCTGGTTCAACTAGATATGAAAAACAAACAATGAATATATAAATAAACATGAGGAAACTTCTTTGCATATTTTTTACAATTTTTAAAGGATGTTCAGTATACATTGCTGCAAGCCTTTTTCAGTCTGAGAGAATAGTTACAAATATAAAAGTAAGTAAATAATTAAATGCACCCAAAGGCCTGCTTCTGCCCGCAACATATCAAGATCCTGTCTCCAAACTGGCAAAGAGCCTGAACACACTGCCACCACCCAAGACAAGATGTGGCTGCAGGTGGGAGCCGGAAGCGGTGGCCCCAGG
The DNA here is from genome assembly GCA_004026965.1 of Petromus typicus. Classification (NCBI taxonomy): domain Eukaryota; kingdom Metazoa; phylum Chordata; class Mammalia; order Rodentia; family Petromuridae; genus Petromus; species Petromus typicus. The sequence goes on from PVIR01021123.1 coordinate 9,968, forward strand.
AGCTCTTTCACCCGACTTCCTTGATTTGTTGTGTCCCTTTATGGAGACAGTTTGCCAGCAGATTCCTAAATAAGAGTGGAAGAACTCATTTTTTCTTTTCTTTTCTTTCTTTCTTTCTTTTTTTTTTTTTTTTTAGGCTTTTTGAGACAGGGTCTCGCTTTTTAGTTCAGGCTGGCCCTGAGCTCAGCCTCCAACTCACATCACAGCAATCGTCCTGCCTCTGCCTCCCGTGTGCTGGGATGACAGACGTGAGCCACCATGCCCTGCACTGTGGTATGTGGTACTGATTGCTGCTGGGTGTGAGTCTCCATGCCCAGTATGGTATGTGGTTACTGGGGATCGAACCCGGGTCCTGCAGGAGCCGGAACCACTGACCTAAATCCCCGGCCCAAGAATTCATTTTTTCAGAACTTGCATATCATAAAATGTCTTTTGTGTCTGTCTGAAAAAGCTTGATTGTCCTTCTGGATAAAGTGTATGTTCTGATATGTAAGTTCTTTCCTCTCAGAATTCACAGCATTCTTCTTTTGCTGACTTCTCACAGACAAATCGGCTGTGCAGCATCATTCTGCTTCCCACTTCTTTTATACTTTTTTATGTTCCTTTTCTTTAAAGTTTTTTCACCATGCACTTAATCTTCCATAACATCAACGCTTCTGTTAGTATCTTCTGATAAACGTTGTGTTCTGGAATTTCATAGTACTGAATCCTGCTGAGCGTGGTGGCACACACTTGGAACTCCAACACTCTGTAGGCTGAGGCAGAAGGATGGCAGTATTCCAAGGCCAGTCTGGACGACATAGTGAGAACCGATGTCAAACAAAACAACAACAGAAACAGAATACTGAATATTGGATCCTGTTATTATTTGTAATACTGGCCATTATTTGTAATTACAGATTAATACTGTAATCCTGTAATTCAGGAGCCACTTCTTTGACTATAAAAGGGAATACTCTAATTCTGGGAGGTTGCTCTCTTGCTTCAATGATTTTCTCATTTTTAATTTTATCTTTTGCTCAAGCTACTGTAAGATAAATGGTGAAAATAATAGTTTGTTCCTGCTTTATTTTCCTTAACTTCCTCTCCATTTATCTTTTTGTTTAACCAATCTGTATCAAATTAAACATATATGTTGTGCACATTTGTACTTCATCATATATTATTGTTAAAAGATTGCTAATTAAGTACAATATTTACACATTTCTCCCAATCTGATTTATTTTTTCACCCTCTTATTAGCACATCTATACAATAAATGATTTTAATTTTGATTACTACAATGAAGCATTAGTTGCTTTATTTTTTATTATCATTTTCTTGATGATGCTTTCAGTATCTTCACAAAATTGCCTCTCTTCACTTTTCTAGAGTTTTTATGATTTTATGTCAATGTTACATTTTCCCCATCTCTCAATATTTAGAAACTAGGTAGTATTTAAATTGCTTGAGACTAGAAATATTTTGAATGTGCCTTTTTTTCTGATTATGAAATATCTGCATCTACAAAAACGTATCTTGGCTATGAGATGTGGTATAAGCCGTGCAATTCAGTTGTGTGGCCTATGCACCTTACACACAGCTGAAACATAAATTTAGACAAGCTCTCAGATAGGTTTTGATCTGGGCACATTATGCATTTCAGGTTCCCACATGAGTTGCCCAGCTTATACTGCAGATGTCTCCAGCTTTCTTGTAGAAGTCAGCGCAATCACCTGGAAACTGATTGAAGCTTTTATGCTTGGTGAAGTGGGGCCAGGGAAGGGCTCAGGCTGGTGATTTCTCGCTGCAGCAGTGGGAGCCCCTGTGGAGTCTCACGCACCTCAGCGCTTTCCTCTCTGGCTAATGGAAACGGCTGCGTTCTCCCTTGGGTGGGCAGACACAGCATCACCTCCTTTGCTCCTTCAAAGTGGTCCTGCGCATTGCTCGGGAATCTTTCCACACGTGCACTGCAGTGCTCCCTGACAGTCTCGGGTGCTGGCAGCCCCGCAGCTCCCTCCTCTGTCCAGCTGTCTCCTCCGAGCTGTGCCTGGCACACTGAGCACCGTGGGCTCAGGACGCCTCTTGCTCTCTGGTCACAGCCTCTGCTGAGCCCCGAGGGTTCACTTTGCGCGGTGCGACCCCCAAGCTCAAAGCCAGGAAACTAACAGAAGCATTCAGATCTCCTCTTTTCTCTGTCTCTCTGGGAGCAACATCCATTTTCCTAATCCCTTTGTTTTGTAAACTATTATTTCAAATGGGAAGGTATACTGCCCTCCTTTCTCCCGTTGGTCTGACTGAAATTATACCACTTGAGATCATAGCACTAATATGTGTATGTGTAAATGTTTCACGTATTTCTATACTACAGCACATAGAGGTTACATAAATCAATGTATGTGGACCTAGTGCCCACGACGCAATGAATAGACATAGAATTTAAGCTCTGAAATGTCCACATTATCAATCATCTATCTACTCTTCCTGAATTTATATTCTTGAATTGTGAATACAAAGTCTTTTTTATATTTTAATCTCTTTGACAATTTTAGTTAGGTTTCTTTTTCTTTTTAAAAGTTTTTATCTAGAGCTCAGGATTTAACTCAGTGACTCAGTGCCTGCCTGGCAAGTACAAGGTCCTGGGTTCAATCTTCAATCTCTGGTTTAAAAAAAAAAAAAAAAAGATTCTGCTCTCCTCTCCTCCTTCTTTTCTTTCTCTGCTTATTGCATTGCTTTTGTTCCTTGGGTCCTTTTTAACTCTGAGATTTTCCTCTGCTCTTGGCTTTTGCAGCCATTCTTAAGTATGCAGAGATATGTGACTGAACCAGGAGCTCTTTAGAAAGGAGCCTTGGAGTGCCTGGGCTGGGTCTAGGCTTGGATGCACCTCACTGTGGGTCACTGGAACAGCACAATGGATTCTTTGCTTTCCGCATCTAGCAGGTAGTGGATGTAATAAACTCCTAGACCTGTAATGAACTCTAGTTTTCCAAGGCAAAAACCACACAGGAGCTGGGGCCATCATTTTTATTAGAAAGAGTTTCTTTTAGCTCAGTCCAATCCATCATTCTACCTTACAGGGTCCCTTGTGGCACAGGAAGGGCTGAGTGGGTCACATTCCTTGGAGACAGAATACCTACCTGTGTGGAGGCCTGAGTATCACCTAGGCTTCTATGGTGAATGATGCATTGGCCATATCAGTGAGGATGATGTGGAATCTCCTTCACGTATTCTTGTTTGAAGCATTTGCCATCTATTTCTTCTTTCCTTTGTGTCCTCTTTTTTTTCTTTTTCTCAAAAGCTTATTCAGATCTCTCAGTAAACCATCTAATCATATTTCCTATGAATTAGATTAATCTTCATAGATTAACATCTGTCAATATTCTTTCATATTCATATTAGTTGAATATTAGGAGTGGGTGAATAAATAATAAATGCAGTCAGTTAATGTTTTATACACAGTTGCTACAAGCCTGGAGAGACCAGTTTACTTTACATTCAGATAAATATCTAAGTATAGTCAGTTCTTATACCCTATCTGGGTGATGAGTTGGAAAATGAGACTCACTCTTGTTGGAAATGAGAATTACTCAAGTTCTTGAAGAATACTTGTTAATATTCTATTAGATATTTTGCAAAAGAGAAAGGAATCAACAGATGCAGAGATAAGAAGGAGAAGGAAAAGTCAATAAAAAGAAGGTTGCTGTTATGTACATGAACCAACTCCACATGAGAAATGTGATCATATGTACAGCAAAGGTACTAATAAAAGCAAAAGCTTAAAAGAAATATCAGAGAAAGTAAAATACAATACTTGCTAAGAGCTTCAGTGTCTCGAGGGACAGTGTACAAAGGCTCTCCTGAGAGCTTTGAATTTGCAGAAGTCTTTGGAATGTTAAATTTATTTTCATTTCAAACACATGATGACATTTCATTTTTCCAGCCGTTGTCTTAAATGGTGGCTAAAGAAAAGAGTGTATTTGAGAGGCGCCACAGAGATGTGTTCTAGCTGCTGTGTCTTCCAGTTGATGATGTCATTGGAATGATGGAATTGAGAGTTGTTACCACTGCCCCTGGCAAGCACCAGGTAGAGAGTCGGCGCCATTAGAAGTCAGTGTTCTTTCTGTGAAGGAAAAGCCAAGGGTCGGTTATTTGACTCTCAACGTCCGCTGTCAACTTTATATGCTTCCCCATTGAGTTAGAAGCTCATTTTTTTCCTGAAATATTTTTCCAGCATCTTTCAGCAGGTCCTGGGTAGGACAGGAGACATTGTCGGTAACTTTTATCTTTAGTGTCAAGACAGCCCAGTTTCATCTTACAATAACCACTTACTTCTGAAAAGGTTCTTTCTGCTCCACATTAAGTTATACGTTGGCTCTGCCAGTAAGTAGTGGACTGTGCTCTGAAGTTTTCTAAAATGGCTTTTGTTTTCTCCTTCCATATCCTTACCAGAACAGAGCTTCACAGGGGCAAGTGAATCAAGCATCGGGGTGTTCACATGAGAGGGTACAGAAAGCTGAGTCAACCATTAAAAGTAATTTTGCCATTTTAACCTTGAAACAAAATAGGAATGATAAACTTGTGTCTGCCCTTTTTATGTCAGTTAGCTGGCTTGGAGCTTTGTGTAAATCGTCTCTTATCCTCACAATAACTAAACAAAAGAACGCAGGTTTTCATTGTTTAGTGAAGCTGAAGCTTGAAGTTGAAACTTGACTGAGTTTAGACGATTCACTGTGAGTTCTAATATTGCTACAGGTGACCTTGAAATCCCTCTTGTTCTTAAGCAAAGCAATTTGTCTTAAGAGAGTGACTGGTTGTAAACAAAGGCCTGCAGATTTTTAAGCAGATGGCCTAGTAGCAATTAGGAAATCATGCTGGCGAGGGCTGACCCCAACTAAAGGAATTTTGCTACTGATTTACGTCCTGTGAACAAACGTGTACTCTTCCTTGCTGCAGATGATCAGTCTACTGCCTGAACTGGTTTGACCATTAGGGCATGAAAATATCTTCCTCTTACAACACTTCATTCAACCGTTGTTACCCCTTTAAAGTCCCTGTTTCAAAGTAGAATCACATTGCTCGCTGAGCTTCAATATGTAAAATCCAGAGTAAGGCATTCGGTCCATGACGGCACCCAGGTCTGAAGACATGTTCTTTTGTTTGTAGTGCTGATGATTAAATCCAGGGTCTTCATGTTGAGCCACATCTACGACCCTTTTTAATTTGTTGTTGATCCTGTTGTTTTGAAATTGGGCTCCAATGTAGAAAGCCTCCTTCCTGCCCTCCTAGAGTGCTGGGTGGACTGGCACGTGCCTGTGATCCATGAAGCCAGATTGGGTCTATCCAAGGACTACATTTATACTGGGCATGAAAGCCCATCATTCTGCAACATTACTCAAAGGGACAGGAGGGCTGGCGCAACAGTCACGAACATTCCTCTATAAATACTTTAGCCACATCCTTTTAGAGTTTCAGCCCCAGAGCAGAGCAGACACAGCTGCCTTTCACTCCAGGGCCCTGGACTCCAAATCCAAAAAGCTGAAATCTTAATTTCATTCTTTATCCCACAAAGAATCAGTGGTTTGTCAGTGAGCCCCGTCTCTGGTGCATAGCCCCCTTCTGGTATGAGAATCGTCCTTGTCAGAGAGCTCAGATCTACCCCTTGGGTGTCATCACCTCAGTACTTCAGCCGACAGTTTCTGTAGTTATCATGAAATACCACCATCACTGATCCTAAAAGGCCCATTTGAGTCTTTTCTATGTGCCCTTGAAATCCTGTGACACGTGTCTAAGAGACTCTGTAACTTTTGTATTGATTCTTTCTTTGGTTGGTTAATAAACTGAGCTCTGTCATATCAAATTCCTTGTGTGGCCACAAATCCTAGGAATGGGGAATTTTCCAAAAGTGCTGCAGCATCTCTTCCACCTTCCACAACAAAGACAGATAACAGCAGCTAGCTCTGAGGGCTTCAGAGAAGAAGCTGGGGTGCCCTAGAAACTGCAAATTTCATACAAAATTACAAATGACAACACATGCAGTTTTGAATGATCTCTCTGTCAAACTTGTGGCAAAACTTTAGCATGAATGGAGCTTAAAAATGAAATTATATGTTTTCAAGAAGTCAGAGGTTCTCCAGAGTTAGATGTTACTGTCATCACCTAAATTTATATGAAATAATACTACCTTTGTTTAGAGTTATCCATATAAGAGAGGGAAGGATAGATCATAGTTTAAAATGGCATAAAGCTCTGAACTCATGAGCCAGGCAGATTTATCTCCATGTTGCATTTATAGGAGCCGTATCATCGGAGCAGATAAGGTCTCATTCCAAATCAGATAAGTTGGATTCTAAAATGGGATGACTCTTTCCAGACACTTGGAAGTGTGTGTGTGTGTGTGTGTGTGTGTGTGGCGTTGGAAATGTGATGTGCAGAGAGAAGAAACATAGAGCAGGGCACTGAAGAAGTTGAATTCTGAAATCCTCATCAAGCTGCAAAGGCAAATCCAGGAAATTTTTCAAAACCGGAGCCATCTGGAAACGTCTGAATGTCAGAAGAACTGCTAACACCTCTCCGTGGTATTTTCTTTTTCTCCGTCTTCTCGTCTTATCCTCTTTTTCCCCCCTCTTCTACCTTCTCTTCTTCCTCTGTCTACTTCTACCCCATCCTTCTTCCCTCTTTTCCCTCCCTGAAATTCCTCCTTTTACAATTTATTCAGCCTGAGAATATCACAGTTAGCTGTTGAAATACAAAGCTGCTTTTGATTTTTAATTTCTGAACTTTTAAATAAGAAATGACACTCTGTCAATTATACCATTTTTCTTCCTTTCTTCTTTACCTTTGGGCTGATGGATGCTCTCCGTATCGTTTTGGATAATCCACTAGTTTCTGGACTTACTTTCTACAGGGTGTGATTTGGTTTCTTAACAACCTCAATTAATAGAGTGCACACCTCATTTAGTTGATATTTCTTACTTCATCCTCATGTTCTCTATTTTAAGCCCGTATTTTTATATACAAATATATCTTGTTTACTTTGAAAATTAATGGTTATTGTCTTACTTACTTTTACTTTCTGAATTGAAATGTCTTCCTAGTTTGATATATCACTGAATGGTCCTTAGAGGTTAACCTTGAATTCTCAAACAATTTTAATTAGTAGACATCCTTCAGTAGCTCCATTTCCTGAATCCCGCTAATCTCTCAAGGAAAAATTACATGAGGGAGATTAATGCTCTTTTCTCTCTTTCTGTATAGTCAGACTACTATTTTCATGTGGGAATTAAATGTCTTCCTTGGTGAAAAAGAAATTGTGCCCTTTAGACCAGCATTTATGCTAGGGCTGCATGCCTTAACTATGTATTGTCAGCCTCACTGTACTCGGCATAGAGAAATGTTAGACTTGGAACACATGTAAGCAGATTAAAGTTCTTTTTTTGATGAGACTACTGCTCATTTGTAAAGCACTGTTAGTAGATGTATCATCCTTTGAATTCAAGCTTGAATCAACTTTTTAATATTTCAATTACATTTTCATCAAGCGTGAACTGAACTGATTTTGTTGGTGGGCCAGGCATTGTTCCAGATATCACAAGTCAAAGAAAATTCTGATTGTCAGGGTGGATATAGATTACACAACAAATAGTGGTTGGTGCCCAGGACATTAAAGGAAAAAAATGGGCCCTAAATTGTCAGAGTGTGTAATAGATTTTAGGTAGATTGACTTTCACTTTTAACACTTACAGACATATAATATATATTCATGCATGTTGTTTCATAATAATTAACATTACATGTGTTTAACATGAAATTTTTACACAATACAAAAAGATAAAAGTTAACATAAAGCCAATCATAAATTCATTTTACCACCAAGAAGTAATTGTTCATCAAATCATTTCATTCCCTTCCAATTATTTTTCTAAGTCTAGAGATTTATACCTATAAATACATTCACTTATGCTCATATATATTTCTGTACAGACATGCACATATATGGATGTGATAAAGTCAGTTCAGAATTAGTGGCTGTGTAGTATATCAGGTAATTTAGATTTCGGGACTGAATTTTTCTGCTTTAAAATCCAAGCTGTAGTTCTCCCTCATTAGTCATCCTGTACAATCACTGTGTGTGTTTTGCTTTAATCAAACCCGTCCAGTGTACAATAAAGTATATCTAACTCCCAATATCATAGTGATTTAATATGATTTATACACACAAAATTACATATATTCATAGACTATCATAAGTTGGCATATATTTTACTCTTATCAATGTATTAATTACATAAATTCATGGGGAAAAGTCTGATACTGCAACAGACACGTACTGTTTGCATTGATCAAGTCAGTGTATTTGGTGTCTCCCTCTCAGGGTCATTTCTTTATATTCAAAGAGTGAGTTCTCCTCTTCTGGGTCTTTACCCAACTATACAACCAGATCCCATCAGTGTTCTCCCACTGAGCTGAAGTGGCTTACTTGCTTTGAAGGCAGTGCTCCTCTCTGAATAATCATGGAAGTGGTGATGTTTTACTCTAAAGTGTGTCCCTGAAATCTCAGCTGTTCAGAAGTGGGGTGCTGGAGAGCAGCTGAGCCCCCGGTTCACCTACTCATCCATGAGCTAATCCAGAAGCACAGGGCCCTGGACCAGACCTGGGTGGGGAGCTCTTTCTTCTGTGGATCCTTTCCCTGCTCTCGGTTTCCAGGCTGCCAGGCAAGGAGCAGCTTTCTTTCTCCAGGTCCTTCTTCCACCATGACTTTGCTGCCTTGGAACCAGCCTGACATGCAGTGGCTTCACCTGACCATGGGATTGAGAGGCCTTGGAACTGGCTTGCGGGAGGAGTTTGGAGAGTCCAGGATGTGCTGGCCAGAGAAGCCCTAGAGTGCTGTAGGCTGAGCTGCGATGGGGGATCCTGGTTGAAACATAGATAAAAATGTTGATAGGAATGTGGATAACGGAGGCCAGGCCTATGAAACTTCAGATGGGAATTAGAAGGCATTGGAAATCGGACCAGAAGCTGTGTGTGTTGTGCTCTGGCAAAATGTTTGTCCATATTTTACCCAGGTTCTAAAACTTTTCAGGAGACTGAGATTAAGAATAGCAATTAATTGATCTTGAGAAGGAAAGTTCAAGGCAGACCAACATTCAGACTGTCACATAGTAACTGGTGGATGCTTTTAGACTGATTCATAGTGAGAATCAGAGCCTAAACTAGAGCTGATAGAGGCAAAACTCTAGTTTCACAGACTGGAACCTCCAATAAAATTGTCCTGAGGGAGTTAGTTGCTGAAAAGATTAGCATTAAAAAGACTATATTGCATCAGGACAAGAGCAGAAATGCCTCAAGAACATTTCAGGAAATGGCCAAACCCCATTCGTCATACACAGGAAAATCAAAAGACTCAAATTTTCTTCCCAATGCTCCGGGGAGAAAATCTCACAGTACCTTGTTCGTTCAGGGCTGCCTAGAGAAGAATTTAGACTCTCAGTGCTCAGACACCACAACCACAGTCCGAGGAACAAAGCTGCTGATCAAATTGGTGGCAGAGCCTGGTCTTTATCTATGGTGATGGGTTCTCAAGCATGCAGACTGAAAGAATTATGGGGCCGCAAAGGCTTCATGCCAGACTTCAAGGGAAGGTCTTGGAGGCTAGAAAGTGTGCCCCTGACAGGGTGATGCTGGTATATGTGAGAACAAAGCTGGAGGTGCAAAGGAAACCTCAGAAAGTTGGCAGTGCCAGGACCACGGGCCATCTGCTAAGAAGCCACAAGCAGTGAGCAGGGATAGTCGAGGTAAAGGCCCATATGTGCTGCAGCCAGTGAGGGCTGGCGGGAGGAGGCTACTTGGGGCTACTTGGAGCTGCCAAGTCCTGTGCAGCTCACCATAGACTTTCCCAGGTGTTGAACGTGGAGCTACAACCCTCAATGTTTGCCCTCCTGGGCTTCATCTTTCTTCGCTCAAATTCCTTTCCATTGTCTTATTTTCCCCCTTAATTGGTACTGTTTACCTGTACCATTTTTTGTGGGAGTATTTAAGCCCCATCACCACCAACAGGGCTTCAGAACTGAGTCTGTCTTGTATCTCAGAGGTGACTTTAGATTTCAACTTTTCAAGCAACGCTAGAAATGTTAAGATTGGGAACTACCAGTGAGGGATGCAAAGCATTTTGTATCATGACTCGGACATTTGTCTTTTGTGGACTAGTGTTATGTGTTATATATTGGATCTAAAATGACCTCCATCAACCTTGCACGTTTCTGAAATGAGACTTCTGTATGGTGATTGGATCATGGGGTATGATACTCATCACTGCACTAATCATAGCTCAGATCTTATTAAGAGTCAGGGCCTGGTTAGAAGAGGGACCATCCGGGAAGGATGTGTCTTCTCCCCTGCTGGTACTCCTTGCTCTGTGCTACCTGGTTTCCAATAAGCTGAGCAGCTTTTCTCCTCCAGCCCTTTCACTAGGCTCCTGCTGTGCAGGGAGCTAAGGGCGAACTGAACCTGCCAAAAGTGCAGCCAAATAAGTTTCTCTCCATTAAGCAGTATTTTGCTCCAGTGATGAGAAAGTGATTAATACCTACACCTTATGACAATTTAATAAAAACCGAGTCTCATTTTTAAGACTGAGATCCTAAAATCAATAGTTAGAGAAGCAGACTCTTGTCCCCAAATGCTCCTCTTAGTCACTGGGCCAAAGAAATAACACTTCTCTCTGGTTGCAGACTGAGGCAGTCAGAGAAGTAGCCTTCGGAGCTCTAGTTTCTGCCTTCTGGAGCTTTCTGTAAGGTTATGCAAGTGCTGTGATTCTTCCATAATTACAAATATGTGTCGTTCAAGCTGAGAGGGCACCCATTATGGTTGTGAAAATACTGACATTAATTAGAGACAAACAGATGAATTGCAGGCCCTGAGCATAAGCACTTTGAGTCACGTCGTTTTCCTACAGGGGTGACTCCTCTATGAAAATCTGTACATATTCTGGTGTGTGATGCCTCTAACTCGGAGGGAACATTGAGCTAACTTGGGATGTTTATGTCATTGTTATCATGACAATGAATCTTGAGTAGGAATGAAACCATTACACATCTTTACATGGCAACTATAGCAGCTGAAGTTAAGTTTAGTTTATATATCCTCAGTTTCCAAAGTGCGGTTCTAGGAACCCAATTGGATTTCAGTAATTAAAAGAGGTAAGAAATTATTTTTTAGTAATTGTAATCATTCTCTTCTGAGAAGGACATTAATGAAAAGAATAGCCCATTAAAATTCATATATATCGTATAACCTTTTGTTGAACATTAAAAAATCACTCAGCTTGTTTTCACCAATACTTACTAATATTCTATAACAGTAATCCACATGATACCCTTGCACAAAAGCCAATGAAATAGTATCAGCTCATTAAAACTGCAATGTCTCATCATGTTTAGCAGCAACTTGAGTTATAAGAATCACATTTCTGCTTTTGATGTGAGGGTCTCACAATGGCATTATAGAATACTCTTTATTATTAAACTCAATCTGGGGTAGTTGGTTGACTCTCTTAGAGTATAGCAATAATTTACACAATATCTTATTCTGTGTTAAATTGCTTTAGACTATTAATGTCTAACATCTATCATTTTATACAGTGCACACACACACACACACACACACACACACGCACGCATAATGAGATGCTTTTAGAAGAAAATATACATTAAAACAAAAAGTAATCCTGAATCAGATGCTGGGCTTCAGTCCAAAAGAGAATGAAAAAAGAACATACCACTCAGGCTTCTGAGTAAATATGTACATTATGCAGTGTTTGCTTACTTTCATTCCCATGAAATAATAATGAAAACCAACCAGGATTGATAGTAAAATATTGCATATTGTAAAAGAGAATGGTAATGATCTGGATGACAATTTTGTAACACCTACTTTATACTAGACAGCGTTCTAAGTGCTATTTTTATTGTAGGAAATGTCCTTGTAATAGTGGGATGTGGAATAGCAGGGAGAAGAATGACAGTGAAGTCCAGATGTGATAACAGAAGAAAAGCTGACAGTGCATAATGAAGCAGAGAACCATGTCAAGCTAAGCATGGTGTCACATTCCCAGTTCCTCAGGAGGCTGAGTCAGGAGGATTCCATATTGGAGGCCACTCTGAAAAACTCAATAAAGCTTTGTCTCAAAATAAAATTAAAAGTGGCTGGGAGTTTGCCTCACTGGCTTATCATTTGCCTGACTTTAAGAAAAGTCAGGTCTATCAGCTTCTAGAGCAGCACAGAAACTATAGGTCCTAAAAAAGCTCTGGTTGGACTTAAACAGGATGTGTTAACTGAAAGTTGTTATTTAAAAATTTAAGAGAACACTGTAAAGGATCTAAATTGTCAAGGTACAATTCTCAATGTTCTTCACTCCTTCTTTCCTCTTATTTTTGGAACTAATTAATTATCAACTTATTTCATCTCTGTTAGAAAATTTTGGCAAACATCTCCTTTTCTTCCCTGTGCCTACTCCAACACAAGGCCCACCCACCACCTTTCTTATCAGGATTGGTGCACTATGTTCCTAAATAGCCTTTCTGCTCATATTCTCCCCCTGTAATTTTATTCTTCATACATCTAAAAGCATTTATAGCTTAAACCAAAATGCTTTAGCACAATGCACAGAATTCTATGAATGTCTAGATTTGACTTGGTGTATGTGTTAAGGTTTACCAAAGAAACAAAAATCGGTAGAAAATACATAGATACATGTGCATTATACAAGAGTTTTACTAGACTGACTTCCACATTGAGAGGTGAAAGAGACCACAATGGCCATCTTCATGTTGGAAAGGCTGAGATTTAGTAGATACTCAGCCAAAGAAGCTAGAAGCCCCAAGACAAGAGGAGGTGAAATTATAGTATCAGTCTGGGCCTGAAATCCTGGAAGCTAGCTGCAGAGTCACCGCTATGAGTCTGTGCTGAAAGAATAGGGAAAGTTGGTCTGGAGATTTAGCTCAGTGGTTCCGGCACCTGTCTTGCAAGTGCAAGGGCCTGGGTTTGATTCCCAGTAACCACATACAATACTGGGCATGGAGATTCACACCCAGCAGCAATCAATACCACATACCACAGTGCTGGGTTTGGTGGCTCACGTGTGTAATCCCAGCACTTGGGAGGCAGAGGCAGGAGGATTGTTGTGATGTAAGTTTGAGGCTGAGCTTAGGCCAGCCTGAACTACAAAGCCAGACCCTGTCTCAAAAAAAAAAAAAAAAAAAAAAAGGAAAGTGGAGTTCAGTCCAGAAGGGTGGTAACAACAGTAAAAGACTCAGCTGCTCGGTATTAATCAAATGCAAATGAATACTTGTAGTTTCACTATTAAAAATCCTATTAGACACTGTCAGACTCTTAGTTTAACCATGGCTAAACTAGCTTGGGCTGCACCCAGGGGATCAGTAAAACCCACTTCTGTGTATCTGGGTGAGTCATGGATACTATGTCTTGCCTCTCACTTCTTCCTTTCCACCACCTTTGCGCTGCTGTGCTTCCCCATGACCATGGACTAAGCAACTCTGGACTACCATGCCCTTTTGTGAGATGTTTGCCTTGGAGTCAGCCAACCATGAACTGAATCTCCAGAAACCATGATTCAAATTCATCTTCTCCTCCTCTAAATTGTGGGTGTTTGGAATCTCAACAATGAGATTCCAATTCATTAGCAGAATTCATTAGCAGAATTCTGCTAATTCATTAGAAGAAGCTGGGGTCATTGCTGTGGCTGTGTTTTACTATATGGTTTGGAAGCCTCTGCAAGTGGTCTGCAGGAGGAGTTTGAGTGTGTGGAGGTGGTAGCTAGTGAGACATTCGAACACATAAGTACCACCCACTGGTGACTGCGATCAGAGATCAAAACACAAGAATGCTAATAGAAATGCAGACAGTAAAGACCTGGCTGAAGATGTTTCATTTGGGAATAAAAGATTCATTGACACTCTGATAGAAACCATGTGTTATTGCCTTGGAAAAATTTTTGAACTAATCGATATGGCAAAAAAATAATTTAGTTCAATGTTTAGGCTGTGACATGGATACCCCAGGCTGCTTATAACCAGAGTCATAGTGAAAATCAAGAGAAAAAGAAGAGGAGAACAGTTTGAAAAAGTTAAATTTTAACCTGAAAGATACCACATGTAATGTTAAAGGTAAAGGATGATGAATGATGAAGATATTAGCAGCATGAAAAATTAATAAACCAACAAGATGACAATCCTACTGTCTCAAGGGTGTAAAACTGTCAGTGTTTCATGAGAAGAGAATCACTCAGACCCTTGCTCAAAACATGGTCTCTTTAGGAATTGATTCCCTAAGACTGGTGGACTCAGTCCACCACACGCAGTAATCTGGGCACATGGGCCGTGTCTTTCCATCATCAGCCTCTGTCAGCTGATCTTGGCTTTGTCCATGTGATGCAGCTTTTACCAACAGGAAGAATGCAAGTGGCTTCCACCTAGATTGGGAAGAAAAGATGGGGAGGGAAGGTAAGCAGCCCCGAGAGAGCATTAGGCAAAGCTGTGGGAATGAAACCAAAGGTGCATAGGGACCTCAGGTAGTTGGAGGTGCCAGGAATATGGACTGTCTGCTGAAAAAAGCTGCAGGCAATCTGTGGAGCCAGTCCAAGAGGGAAAATATGTGGACTGCAGCCAGAAAGGCCATGGGCATGGGGCCACCCATGCCCTCTGGAGCTCACAGCTCTCTACCACGTACCCCAGAGATCAGATATGGAGCTACAAGACTTCACGTTTACCTTTTTGATTTTGGTTTGGTCCAATTCTTTTCTGTACCTCCATTCCTCCTGTGTATAATGGGAATATTTGTCTAGTGTCATTATACCATCGATTTGTCATGTTTCAATTTTCAACACTGAACATTCATAGTCAAGAATTTTCTTGGCTTCTCGAAAGAAGCTCTGATGTGGCTTTTGAAAAAATTGTGGAACTGTTGAGAAATTGGCAACTAAGGGACTGCTGCATTTTGAGTTGTAAGCAGAATGGTCTTATTTTGTTAGGTACAATTATGAATGTATGTTTGAGTTTAACCAGAAATTAAGTGTGATTTAAGGAAATTTGTTCGGTGTCAAGTTCACAGGGTAGAAAGTGGCATCGAATAAACTATCCTCTTTATTGGTTTGGAAGCCCCCCATAGAATTAGCTAAGCAAGTGTGGATTTGTCTGAGCACGTCGTAGAGGTGTTTTCTTGTGTGTCGTATGTCACCCTGGGCCCTTGCACTCTGACAGTGTCCCACTGTGCTGCTCCCTGGCTCCCCTGAGCTAAGCACCTTTGTTCTGCCCCACCCTCTTACCACAACGTTCGGCCTGGGGTCAGCTGACTGTAGACTGAGTTCCATGAAACCAGAAGCCAAGTTAAACCTCTTCTCCTTTAAGTTGGCACCATTGAGAACTGTGACCTAGTGATAGCAATACTGACTAATACGGACACCAGATTTAATGGGTAATGTGGATTAGCACCACAGGATTGCAGATATTGATATCAGGAGCTCACTGATTTAATGAGTAGAGAATCCAGAGCTATTTTTGTGCTGTTCTTGCCAAGAAAGGATGATTGGAGTCTTCCGTAAGACAACATTAGTTAGCTCAAGTTAAGATTCATTTTGTTGAACGTAAATACATATTTCTCCACAGATCCTGGACCAAAATGAAAAAGAGACAGTGCTGAGATAAGTATTGAGATTGTATTCCAAACTACAGGTAGCATAAGAGTATTGTATCAATGCTAATTTCTTGATCTGGAACATTGAATGTGTTTGTGTAGGCATGTGGTAGTTTAATTCTATTTTTCTTCTTGGAAATGAGAAAATACACTCGAGTGCATAGAGGTAATAGGGCACTAGGCCAGCAAGTCTCAAAAGACTCAGACTATCTCATAGTAATTAGAGTAGAAAGAGAGACAGGAGGAGGAGAAAGGAAAAAAGATGAAGAGGTAAGAGGGGGAGAAAGAGGATAAGAGAGGAGAGGAGAGGAGGAGACAGGGGAGAAGAGGGGGTGGGGACGGGGGAGGAAAAAATAATGAGGATGATGAGGGTCTGATTTTAGACCTATTAATTTCTCATCTCTTAATGATTCTCTCTACTTTATTTTGTGTTCCTTTCTGCTCCAGTTATCTCTTTGGAAATATTTGATCTGCTTCATGACTTCATTATTTTTTATATTTTAAGGATTATTATTTTCATTTCAAAATATAAATATGAATTGCTGAAATCCAATATTTATGAATTTTTTACCTTAATTTTATATTTTATTATTTTTATTTTATTGGTATATTTTACATGCACATTATGATCCAAATTAAGAATTTGTATCTATATATGACACATCTTGATTCTCAGTTTTACCCTTTCCCTTGCTCCCTACCACTCCCTAATCCCATATATACATAAGCTTTGTTTCCATTTTTTATTTTTACTATCAATTTTTTTCTCTGCTTTCTTTATTTTCCCTTACCCCCTTAGAATGTATGATAGATATTGTGAAATAGGAAGAAAATGTTCAAAGGGAAAATGTTTACTTTATATTTTAACTTTTACAATATTTTCTTCTCTTTTTATGTTCTCTGTGTTATTATTCACTATCTGCAGTTCTTGAGGGTCTAAGGCTGTGGATTTCCCCTCCCCCAGGCTGCCATTAGTGAAGATTCTTTCTTTCCATCTTTGGGTGATTTTTGTTGTATATTTACATTTGGTGGCTCCCAGTATGGGATTCCTGAGGGCTTTCTTCTGGGATGTTTTGTTGCAAAAAGCACTTGAATTTCTCTTACTGGGAACCGAGGTTTTGTGTGTCTGAGACTGATGCCCCTTTATGGCTTCCGCTTCATGTAGTTGGAATTTTAGCTCTTCCTGTGGGAGTGGACCAGAGACCTAATGTGGACAACGTAGATTTCGCATCCTTCGTTTTCTCTACTTGCATTCTGGTTTCAGGTCATGGATTTTGTTTCGTATTCATTTGTTTTTTAATAGGCAAGAACATTTGTATGTTATTATGTGCATACACACACACATATGAAGTGTGGAATGCTCAAGTCATGTCTTTGCCCTTAGAAATATCAATTACTGTCTGCAAACAAAACTAAATTAAAAAATAAAATGTAACTAGAATCTAGTACTACCTTAAATAATTCTATAAAATCTTCTTTCATTGTGTATGAAAATGTGTACTTTATATTTAATGTTTTGTTATATTTCCCCATATACTCCTTAAGACCCTTCCAAATAATCATAGTATGTAAACAGTTGTCTTGGCTTTGGTATAGAGACTACACAAATTGGTTGATTGTCAAATGAATAATACATCAGTTAATTAAAATCCCTTTGAAATTTCTTCCTTTTACAATAGCCCTTCAAATTTTTAACAAAACCTAGCATTTAGTAAACATTTAAATATGGCTGATAATAATTCAAATTTAGTCCCTGAAGTATTCTGTATGCCCTTTCAAGATCTGTAAAACAAACAACTAGTGTTTTCTCACTTTACAAATATAGAAATTCAGACGTTGAAAACTGAATTAATTGTCTAAAGTGAAACCTCAAAGAGATCCATTTATGTGCAATTTTTATACTCTGTGGTGGCAAAACCACTTGAAGTAAATGTTGATGGATTCTTTGACTCATCTGAAGAATGCCAGCAACTCTGCAAGACACATTTAAGCATTTGTAAATGAATATATAAGTTCGTAACTGTGTACACACCTGTACACAGATGCACACACACCTATACCTGTACTTCCAAAACACACATTCTTCATTTGCAGATTTTTCTAGTCAGAATCTGCCAAATAAGTATATATTAAGTAGATGCTGCAGATTCTGTATCAGGTTAGCACTTGGGAGAAATACTGGGTGATATTTTATACTACAGAAAAGCCAAATATTCAGGGAAAATCTAGACTTGTTCCTTTGATTGGAATATAAAGTTTGGTGCTTCAAAGAATGGCTTACAGCATTTATTACTAGTTTTATGAATCTTTGAGGTATCTTTGATTGATCAAGTAAATTAATTTACGAATTCAGATATTTTTTCTCCCTCTTTATGTCCACATCTCTCAGACCAAGGTTGTGAAGTTATTTTCTCCATTAGACAAATGAACAACATGTATGTAAGGAATATGTAGAAATGTTAGTATGACAAGGTGCGTGAGAACCTGCGCTGAGACGCTGTGGGTTGACGTCACAGCTGCAGTCCTGTGTGGTCTCAGACTGAATCAACTTCTTAATGCCTCAAAGTACTCATCAGCGTAAAGGGGATATTACTAATTACTATCTGTGCAGATTTTTGTGAAGTTGAAAGCTGCATGGATATATGTATGTAGAAGAAAGGAGGAAGACAGAGAGAAATGGAATCAGAGGGAGGAAGGAAGGAAGGAAAGGAAGACAAAAATGAGAAGAAAGGAAGGAAAGAAAGAAAGAATTTCAAGATGTAGCACATGATCAACACAATATATGTTTATTTATTGTTTATTGTCAACCTTAACCAACCTGAAATGCTATTTTCAAATAAATGCCTCTTTGCAGATAGGTAACTATACATACCATATTTTAACCTTATGAACTGTGATTAACATTTGAAAAGAATTTTCTGAGCCCTATAAAAATCTAGCATTATGATCATGAATATGTATCGAGTACCACATGTTTGCTAATTTTGTCTGAAAGTTGAGTATCTCAAGTTACATTTCAGTGCTTTATCTTTCCATTGTGCAGCTTTCTAAAAGGTATTATTTTCTTGTTGAACAAAAGATTCTGAGGAATATTGAAATTCTAGTTCTGTACATACTCTATAGAATTTGAGAATTTGAAAGAGGTTTATAATAAATGCCTGGTGTCTTTGAAATATGACAATTAAGCGGCACCGCGTACCTCCGCCACCTAACGTGGCAGGCTCCCAAGGCGGGTTCACGTGGGGGTGAGATGTGAACGGGGAGAAACTCAAGCGCTGGCATCAGAGTCAGAGCAGGAAGGAAGGAAGGCAAACATCTTCAGTGAGCTGTTCACTGTGTTCCGCTCTAGGGTAGCTTGGTCTTTTGGGAAGTTTTCAGACTCTTGCTATTAACAAGGAATAATTTTGTGGGTGGCGGAGAGCATTGTTCCCAGCTCTTGAGATGTCCCAGGAGTGACTTTTGGGGTCCATCAATGACACTGTATAGCAGGCTCCATTCAAATTGTGCCCAGGTGCTTTCTTTGTAGTGGACAGACCTCAAGGTCTGAGGAATTCAAAGAGAGTGTCCCTGCTTTTGGATGGCAAAGCGGTTCCCGGCTTAGTCTCCTGTCATTTTTCCTGGGTGATTGGGCTACCACTGTGCCTGTCCCCTTCCCCACCCCCAAGTTTCCCCCACCTGACCCCAAGGTAGCTACTCCTCACTGTCACCCTTTCCTTTTGTGTTGCATCATAAACATTCATACTTTAAAAATTAAGTGGGACTGTAGACTCGTACAACCCCTGTGGAGATCAGTTTGGAGAATCCTCAAAAAGCTAGGATTGACGGTCCCATTTGACCCAGCCATTGCCCTGCTAGGTATATAGACACAAGAATTAAAAGACTCATATTACAGTGACACATGTGCACCCATGTTTATAGCAGCTCAGTTTGTGATTGCTACATCTTGGAAACAACCCAAGTGTCCATCAACTGGAGACTGGATGAAAAAGCTGTGGTTCTTCTACAGAATGGAGTACTACTCTGCCATAAAAAATGATAAGTTTGAATCATTTCTACTTAAATGGACATACCTTGAGGATATCCTCATAAGTGAAATAAATAGGTCACAGATAGATACATATC
>PVIR01021124.1:0-29787 GCA_004026965.1 Petromus typicus
TTCAGTGTATGAGTCTGTTGGTGGAAAGAACAGAGGCTCTGGATCAAAACTCATTTAAAATATGACACGATAATTCTTTTCCTAGACAGATTTCTTTTTTCCTCTTGACTTCTCCTCTCAAGTAAAGTGACTCCTTCAAGAATGCATTGAGAAGTGAGAGAAAGCTCTTTGTAAGGCTTTGTCATTGCTAACAAGCATGAGGCTTCTTTTCAGAGAAATAAAAACATAGTACTAGATTATGGTGAGATTTTCACAACCCCATTAATATACTATAAATTGAATTGTACCTTTTAACAGGAGGAACTTCATAGTATAGAAATTATTTTAATAAAGTTGCATATACACACTCACAATGTCATAATGAATTTTGGTACAGTGAACCAAAACCTATTTGAGGAAAACATGGACTCCCTTTAAAGACGTGGCGTCACATACAAAACTACTTCATCAGAAAGTAGGACCGATATATTCAGAAGCTTCCTAAATGACATATGACATACGGATAGAAATGTATATGATATTAATAATGAGCAACACTATTCCCTTGACAGTTTGTTGTGATTTTGAGACAAGGTCTTGCTATGCTGGCCTTTAACTCACTGTGTAGCCCAAGATAGCCTTGGACATGGGGCAGTCTGCCCGCCTCAGCTTCCCGAGTGCTGGGACCATAGGCATGTGCCACTGCCTGGCCCCCTGATTATCTTCTGGAGTTCTCACTAAAATCCCTTGTTCCCTATCCAGAAACAAAATACACTACATCACTTTTCTTCTGTATTTCTCTACTCTTGAATATAAGAGGCCATGGCATCCTCTTCTACCCAATAGCTCTTCTGCTCAAGATGGGGGTTTGGATCCTTTCAAAGGAATCATCGTGTCTACCCTCCTGGTTGCAGGAAATTACCTTCCCTGTGCTTTTGCTCCTCTGTTTCACACAAATAGAGGACTGCAGAAGTAATTTCCCTTTGGGTTAGCATTTTTAATCATTTGCAAATACAATTCAGGCCTCTTCTCCAAAATAAGGACTTCAAAATGCCTACTAGATTCATCGGATTCGTATGTTGTAGTTTTCAAATAAACCAATATTTTCTAGAAAAGGAGTCACGTTGGTGGGGCTCGGACCACTGAATGGCTTGCCTGATGTTCCTTCTGTCTCAGAAACCCTAGGGCAGCAGTGGAGTCGAGTGGAATCAATCCCTAGGCCTTGGCCTTCCCAACGGAGGGCTCTTGCCCTTGTATTGATCTTCTGTACATGCATTCACACAAACTATTCTGGTTCTGGAAACTATTGTGAGTTCAAGCTTTTATTACCTTTCTATAAATTTCGTAATCATTAGGCAGAACTTTGGTTTTTATCATTGAAAAAAGGAAGCATGCTCCAAATGTGTTCTGTGTATCCTGTGATGAGGGAACTGAGCGGGAAGACCTCCAGCAGCAGGGGCCAGGCTGCTGGCTCGGCTCCCCTTCTGAGCCTCACTGTCCTGCACCTTTGCTTCCCATTTCACCAGCCCACTTCACTTCCCTTCTCTGGCATCCTCCAGGTGAGGCCGCTCTCTCACAGGGGAGCTGGTGTGACTGATGTGCAGCTTGAGGCTAACGCAGGGCTGCCCGGACACTGTGGGTGGATGTGAGTCATGCAGGAGACTGTCATTCACGGTTCTGCTCTGAGGCAGCCGCCTTCCAGCCTGAACCTGACCCAGAAGGCAGCCACAGGGTAGGGAAAGGGATGCACATCCGCCCTTGCAAGCACAAGAGGGCTCCCCCATCTGGAGCTAGAGGATGCCAGAGAGTCCAAAAGGCTCCCAAGGCCATTCCTCTATTGGTCTCATTTCTCCACAGTTTTGTGGTTGATTTTCTATATAAGCATTTAGCACAAATCTAGTACCCGGTACTTCAGAATGTATTTTTTTAAATTAAATGTATCTTTACCATACACATAAAAACATAAAATCATACATATTTATAGGGCACTGTGAGGTTTGTTAACGTGCCCAGAGATGGTGTGATGTGTAAATCAAGTTAAATACATCTGTCTCACTGTGTATCATCCTTTTCTGTTAAAAAAAAAAAAAACTCTCAGAGTCCTTCCATGGGCTTTTTAAAATGTCTTCCCTGTGGTCACCCAGCGCACACACAGACCCTCTCACTCCCACCTCACCATGCCTAGAGAGCATCGACCGGCCAGGCGATGCTGTGACCTCAGGAAGTCTTGCCATCAGGACACAATCTTGAAAATTTAAAACTGTGGTATTTCTGCTGCCTAATTTCGAAAGCCATCTCTAATGCCCTATTTGGTTCAGTGCACACTGCAGGTGGAAATCAGATCCAAGCAGTGAGACCCTAGGGGAATTTGAGCCGCTCCTGCCCTATTTTCATCTGTTTGGTGCCACTGAGACCGCTGGCCAAGCAGAGGCCCACTGATGGCCCCAAATAATCAAAACAGCAGGTGACCAGGCTAGGGAGAGGTGACCGAATTCCTGATGAGACAGACAAGCTAATGGCAAGAGCCCACAGTTTGTGCTCCTTCTAATTCACTCCTTCTCATGTGCATCGTCACGTGGCTCCCCTTTTTGGGTAGCTGCACTTGATGTGGGCAGGGAAAGGGGCAAGACCAGGGCTGAAAGGCTGTGAGGTTCTGTTGTGAAGGTGTGTCTTTGGACTGTTCTGTGGGGAAGCTGCGGTCTCACCAGGGATATGGAGCATGTGCAGAGAGCCGTTAGCAAGAAAGGGTGGATGTCCCTGGGCATATGAGGTGCCTGGAATACGATTAACTTCCCTTCCTAAGTAGTAAATAGTAGATAACTCTGATCAGGAAAGGGATTCGTGTGATTTATCAAGCTGAGCGGCTGTGCATTTGCAGAGAAGCTGAGGTCAATCTCGAAATCTAGGGCCAGAGGAGCAGGAGGAAATTGCCAGGACTGAGAAGTTAATCATACCCCGGGACTGCGCCCATCTGTCTCAGGGCGACAGAGCCGCTGCACAGCGAGCAGGCGTGCTTTATAGCAGCAGATCAGGAATTAATATCTTCTGCAAAACCTCAAGCATCATTTGCACTAACTTGGGTTTTATAAAAATGAAGCATAATTTCATATGAATAAATCACAGTCGGCAAGAAATATGAGACACTGGAAAAAATTGTGCTCGACTAAAAAAGAAAAAAAGAGCGAGTGAGCAAGACAACATGAACACAGTTGTTAAGCGATGGCACTTGGAGGGCGCAAGCGGCCATGTGGTTAAATTGTGCATATAATCGTCTTCTGAAATGTCAACTTGCAACCCTAGCGACGGCTGCATCTTTATGGCCTTGGTGAGGCAACAGCAGACTGTAACCTGTCTGCCCATCTGGCAAGAGCTCGGGTCCAAGATCCATTTTTACTGAAGCCCAAACAACTGCCACTGATTTATTCATTTATTCCACAGACACTTAGTGAGCGCATCCAGGCTGCTCCGCGGGGCCTGTGTGAGGGCTGGGCGTACCATGGAGAAGCTCCAGTCCTGAGGCTTCCCTGGCCCGAAAGATGTCAGCTTGCCAAAGAGCATCCTCTTTAGCCTCATGCATTTCTGCTTTCTGTTTCACCCTTTTGAAAAATAAATCTCATGCTCCAAATCTTGCTTCTAATTAGAAAGGGTCTAGTAAAACTAAGTTAATGAGACATGATCTAAAACGAAGGAGTTTTTCACCTCCACAGAGGGGGAAGAATGTAAATTGGCCTATGGAAGCAGCACTGTAAAGGGCCACCAACAAAGTAGGGAGGGCGAGGGGGGCATCTGCCTGGCACAGTGCAGATTTACATTTAGTTTCATCACCCTGACCTATAGTCAAGTGGACCAATTACACAAGAGCAAAGGGATGGTGTTGGGGTACAGTTTCACTCCATCCTGGTGACACAAGCAGAGCCCCAGTTCACATGTACTGTTAATAGTTGTCACTTCTGCAAGAGTCCAAAAAAAAGCAGCAGCAGCACTTGTAAGAGAGTTTTCAACTCCCAGCTTTGCCAGCGTCAAGGTAGCAGGTCCATATCAACCCTGCAGTAAGGCCCCCATGCTCCAGGGGCTGCACGTACGGAACACTCCCTACAGCAAAATCCTCGTGTCGACCTTGGGAACAACACATTTTTACAGAGCTTTGGAGTTTAGAACTGCCATCCCAGTGACTTGTATTAGTTTAGTTCTGTTTTGCTTTTTTTTTTTAAGATACTGGAGATTAATTAAGCCCAGAGCCTTTGCTCTATGTTCCCAGGCCTTTTAAATTTTGGTTTATGTGTTTATTTTGAGACGGGGTTTTAGTAAGTCGCTACATTCCCCAGCTCAAACTTGAGCTTGTGATCCCTTTTACCTCTGCTTCCCATAGCGCAGGGTTTACCATGACAACCAGCTACTATCTTGTTTTAAGATCCTCATAATGATCTTGAGAGATAATGAGAACCATTTTATGGGGAAGAAATCTAAGTCTTGGATAGGTGAGCAAGTGGCTGAGCCATGACTTGATCCCAGGTCCTCGACTCACACTTAATAGTCTGTCCTGCTGCTCCTCCTCCTCCTCCTCCTCCTCCTCATCCTCCTCTTCCTCACCCCCCCACGCTGGGCTGTGGTCAGACAGGTGGCATGGGTCACCTTTTATGTCTGCGTTTGTGCTTGTTTCTGACTTGTTGTCCTCTTCCCCAGTGCTTCCCATAGTACCTGGCAATTAGGAAACGCTAGAAGCCATTTAATCAAGGAAAGAGGCAAGCGAGCCAGCAAGGCCGTGCTCTGTGGTTAAAAGAAGGTAGCACCGGACTTAGATAGAAAGCAGTTTTCTGACACTGGCCTCCACCATCGCGGCAGACTGCCCCAGGAAGGACAGGCTGACGAGCAGGGGCTAATCACGAGGGTGACAGCAACAGTCAAAACACCTGCACCTGCTTGTAAAGACCTTTTGGGCTGGAGAGACTGTCACCTGTTATTCAGGTAGAGAGAAATTAAACAATTAGGAAAAATACTAGTCTGAGAATAGAAGTCTCAAAAGCTTCAAAATATCCACACTACCCAGTGTGATTAAATTAGAGTAGAATTAAATGAGAAATGAGTAGCAAAAAGAGAGCTGTACTATGCTATAGCAAGGCTGCTTCCACCCAGGGGTTAGAACAGCTGATTTCTGGCTCCTTCTTCTGCCTCTGATTCCCTTCTGGACATTCTGCCTTAATGGGACTTGAAGTGCTCTCCTATGAGTGAGTACTCATGCTGCTTTACCTCCTTGGTTCCTTCAGTGAATATTTATAGTCCTGAGCCATTATTCCAAGGTCTATAGAAGATCCCAGAACTCACTGCCCCCAAGGCCATTTCCCTGAAGAGTTTACAGGAAATGTAGGCCTTTGACTAGAAACCATGTATGGTGAAACGTCACTGTACACATAAACAGTTACAGACCCTAGAAGATTAATCACTCACGGGTCCTTATGCCTGGCATTTCACATGCATTGCTTCATTTAATCCTCACAGCTTTCTCAGTTGGATAGATAGGGTGATGGTAATCCCCTCCCCGGATGGTCAGGGACAGATCAAACGCGGTGATGCTGTTTTAGATCTAGAATGTCCCCCCAAAGTCTCAAGTGTGCAGAGATGAGGTTTTTAGAAGGAGATTGGATCCTGGGGGCCAATACTAATCACTGGATTAATGCACTGATGAATCCACAGTTAAATGTACTGGGGTCCGCTTGGTGCGAGGAAGGCTTGTCCATCTCCCTGAGCTCCTCCCTGCTGCCCTGTTTCCTGGCCACCAGGCCCCTCTATCATGCCTTTTATGTCTTGGAGCCAGAGACTGTAGCCATGAGCCAAGATAACCCTCTCCGCGTCACCTGTGATTGTAGGTCCTGTGTCTCAGGGATGAGCAATGTGACTTAGACCAGGATTAACGGAAAGTGTGCTTTGCTGGTCTTTCCCATGATGGTGGTTACTCTAGTGCACACTAAGAAACACTGCTCACCAGACACCAGAGACACTCTTTGATTTCAGTCCCTCCCACAGGCTCCAAAACCAAGAGAGAAACAGATGAGAATACGCTTTTAATATGAAATGACTAACAGCCTGGCCATATTTTAAAATCACCATTCTAGGAAAACTAATGCCAAAAAATGCCTCCTGCCCTTTCTCCCCTACCCTGTGTGCCATGTTCTGAGCTAGTCTTCCCTCCTCAAGAGGAGCCCCCAGGTGCTAGGGGACGGTCTCTGGCCTCTCTGCCTCTAGCACGACAGTCTCCGGCACCCATTTCTTACCTCATGAACACAGAGTAGACCTCCGCAATGCTCTCCGGCTGATCTCCAGAGAACCAGCCTCATTTATTATTTCAAAGCAAACGATACTCATTGTTTCAAAAGCCAACAGTGATTCTCAGAAAACATGGGGGAGTCTGAGCAGAACTGCCCCGGTGAGTGAAGAGCAGGAATCGCCGAGCTGTTTGTTCCGCTGTAGACTCTCCCCGCTGGCAGGGCTCTGTGACGTCCATCCATGTTCGCAGAAGCAGCCCCTCAGCCCCACTGCTCCTGCAGGGCAGCCACGTCCATGGCCCTCACGGCCCTCGGGTATCAGCTGTGTGAGCCCGGCATTCACAGCACAGGCTGCGGGTCTGAGGCTCAGCTTTAAAAGCCCCCTTTTGTACTAATTTCCACAATAAAACGGAATGGCTCCAGAGAAGCCATTGAGTCCTATCAGGTAAATAATACACATTTTTAAAGGTCCCAAACATGTATTTTACACGACAGAAGAGAGCAGCCCGGAAGAAGTTACAGTCTTTTGAGTAAATAAATAAGGAGTCGTATAAGCCACTAATTGCCCTTTAAAGTGGTTTAGTGGGTTTGGGAATGCTTGAGGATTAGTGTGGACTTGCTGCCTCGTGTCTGGCCAAGGGGAAGGTGGCAGGAGGGGCCTCTGAGTGAAAGGAAGCGTTAACCCTTTTAGTTAATGGCCAGGGACCTGCAGGAACATATGTTGAGAATGGCTCTGAACTAATGTGAATGCGTTTCATGCTACTGAGTTGCATGGTCGAAATATGTGAGGTGTATTTTACCATAACAAATGCACTATAGGAAAGAGGGAACTATCTCAGTCACTGTCCTTGTTGCTGAGACATAATATTCGACATACACAACTTGAAAGAGGAGAAGAGTTTTGTTTTTTTGGGTTTTTTTCTGGCTCACGGTTTCCAAGATCTCAGAAGTTCTAGGGCAGAAAGGGAATGGCAGAGGAAAGCTGCTCTGTCATGGTGGCCAGGAAGCTAAGAGAGAAGGCAGGAACCAGAGAGGGAGACTTCCTGTCATGCTCAGTGATTCTCTTCTAACCGGGGCCCACCTCCTAACAGCCATTCAGCTCTGACCATCCTGAGGGTGAATGCACTGAGGAGTATGGAACTCCCATGATCCCAGTCACGGCCAAAGCCCCACTTCTGAACATATCTTCTCTTGGAAGATGCCCTAGATTACAACCACAAACAAAAGTGTCTACACTATGGAATTTCATTTTATGCATGATGTTATTAGAAGTATGATGTAATACTACCTCCAGGCTGTGTATAAGTCTGTGAAACATAAATGAACTCCATGTCACAAATGAATTTCCATGCCCCAAGATAGCTCATTATGTATATACATATATTCCAAAATCTGGGGGGGGGGGAATCTAAAGCCTAAAGTACTTCTGGTCCCAAACATTTTGGATATGGGACCTCCCCCAACCCACAGCAATAGTCCCAGTTCACCATGGACTCTTTCTCCATGATCTCCATGTTCTCACAGGAGGTCCAGCCTGGACATTTCTCCCTTCTTCCTCAAAAGTGGCGTCCTATAATGGGCACAGCGGGATAGAACCTAGTTTGTCACCTCTCCCGCTGTGTCCAAGATGTGAAGCTAGAAGCACAAAGCTAATCAATACCCCTGGGTTCATGGGGCTCACAGCTCTCTTTGTGAGCTCTAAAAAGGGCTGGAGGGAATCAGACTTCCTAGATCAATGACAGAATAATTAGGACTGTACTTTAAATTACAAATTTTGACCTACTAGTATCTGCTACTGTGCTCTCTCTTCTGAGTTTGTCCTTGCAAGTTATGTCAGTAAATTTTCCAGCGGTGAAATATTTAAATCATAGATCTAAGGTACTTCTCTGCTTAGTCTTTGTCACTGTGTCATATGCCTTGGATTGCCTATGTAGCTGTCCCTTCTAGACCAAGAACAGTGGTGCTCTGTGTGCCTGATGTGTATGGTTCGTTTAATTAATTTATATCCCCAATTTTTATGTATCTCATACACGTGACTTCTCAAGTGTAGGGATCAGGGAAAAAGGGACATAACTAGAACCTCTACAGTTACATTCTAGTCTCCTGTGAGACCAACAGCACAAGACAAAATAATTAATAAGTAGGCAGAAATGAGACTTAGAAGAAGCTGAGGTTGGGCCTGATCCATACAACAAAGACAAAAGCCCCCCGTCTTGCCACCCCTTTATTCAGTACATCCAGAGAAGGCAATGTAACAGCTGTCTCAGAGGGCGGTAGTCTTCAGGCATCAGGAGTAACAAATGTAACAGATCAGGGCCGGGGACATAGGTCAGTGGTTCTGGCGCCTGTCTTGCAAGCACAAGGACCCGGGTTCGATCCCCGATAACCACATAACAATACTGGGCATGGAGACTCACCCCAGCTGCAACCAGTACCACATACCACAGTGCCGGGCGTGGTGGCTCACGCCTGTAATCCCAGCACTCGGGAGACAGAGGCAGGAGGATTGCTGTGATGTGAGTTGGAGGCTGAGCTCAGGGCCAGCCTGAACCACAAAGCGAGACCCTGTCTCAAAAAACCTTAAAAAAAAAAACAAATGTAACAGGTCAAAGGCTCAGTTAGAGGGCAGCATGTTCATACATCCTAGAACAATGAGGAATTATATAGATGAAGGTCCTGTTATAGTTCTGCCTTGTAGCTTCACAGTACGTGAGACCATTGAGGTCTTTGTTGTTCCTGGAGGTGAAGATAGAGTCAAGTCCTCAGGTCAGGATATGTCGGCTGCTCTGCAGGCCAGAAAACTCAACCCTTCATAGTTCCAGTTGTGCAACAGGATTGCTTCTGACACTCAAGGTCATGGTTGAGAGAGAAATATTATGTAATAGCATCATTATCAATATGTGTCACTGCTATCTTGTGCATAGTTTTTTACAAAAGCAAATTTCTGTAGATACATTTATACCTTCTTATAAAACTGTTTTGATTAAATTAAAGACTTCCTGTCCTGCAACAGGGCATGCTGGTGACAGTTAACCACCAGTCAGTTCTGGTGACACGTGACAATACAACCTATAGCCCCCTCATCCCTTTTCAGTTTTACAGATGTGGCTACCAGGTTCATAGACCCCAACCTTGGAACTTGAGCTGAACCTAAAAGAGACCAGGGAATCATCAGTAATACATTCAACAGGGAAAAAAAAAGATTCCAAGAAGAGGCCTCTTTAGTGGCCACAAGAACTTGTGAACTTTCAGTGTACTGTGTCCAGTTAGCTCTCCCTTCTCTGGAGGCCCAGCTAGAGAAACATCTGTGGGTGGTTGAAAGCCAACAGGTAGGCTGGGATTTTTCTTTATCTTTGCTTTATTTTGTTTAAAACCAAACTAGTTAGCTGCTTTTAATGGGAATTTATTTAAACTGTGATACCAATTCCTTGTTTTGTTTTAAATCTCCCTGTGTTGGAGAAAGCTAGCAAAAGCCCAGGGAGCCATCTTTCCCTGGCACTCAGACCCTGGCACTGCAGAACTTCCTCCACCTGCCCCTGGGACAACTGTACCCAGGCCTTCTGGCTCTCTGCACTTGGACTTGCAGAGCCAGCTGGTGCTGCCTGACCAGATGCTATCGCTGGGCTCCAGGCTTCGCTCCCAAGCAGCCCCTTCCAACCCTCCTGGCCACAGCTTTGGCCGCATTGGTGAGCTGGGCTGGCTGCCTTTGCTACCTGCTATCTCAAGCCAGATGAGTGCCTCTGTGGCTGCAGAAAGGTCACCGTGCTCCCAAGTGGAGCAGGCTGCCCTTTCTGCCCGTCCAGCCTCCTGCCTCGTGCTGGCTCCCAGGCCAGTGGCTGGTGGCCAGGAGCCTTCCTCTGCTGGCCTACAGAATGTAGCCACCTCTGCCCTGGCCCCTGCCACAGGTTCCCCAAGATTCACCCAATTCCAAGCAGATTTCTCCGTCACGCTCCCTGCTGTAATTCTCCATGGATTTCCACACAGGCTTCTCCTCTTGAGAAGCAGCACCCAGTGTGACAGTGCTCATAGTAAGTTCAGTCTTTGTGACAGAGAAGGAAACCAAGAGTTGAGTCAGGGTGGAAGGAAGGAAAAGTATGAGAAGAGACTGAAAAAGGAATTGAGATGTATGAATTACTGGTACCAACTCCTCATAAGAATATCGACTGTAAGCATATGCTCATAAAAATGAAAGTTTTTTCATTGTTAAAGCAGACCAACTACTTGCTCACCAGTCCTGATCTGGCTGATTGGACAGAACTCAAGGAAGCTCAGCATCGGCTGAATGTCTGGAGCCTGGAGCTCCTCACTTGGCCTCGCAGTGGCTGTGTTTGTCCTGCTCACAGCCAGGCAGTCCAGGAGCCACGTTAGGCCATAGGGCATCTTAAAATGGAGACAGAGAGGCCTGACCACCCCAGTTCCAGTGCCAGAAGAGCTACATAGAGTAACAGATGGCATATGAGCAAGGCAGACTAGGGCATCCAGAAGGAAGTTAAATCGCAGGCATCCAAAAGGAAGTCTCTGAGCTATGTAACTGCAGTGCTGCAGTGACACAGCCTTGGGGATGGGTGGAAGATGACCCCAAAGCCAGAGGATATCAAGTTTCCTCCTGACCTTTTGCTGTCACCATGGAATTTCATCCCCAAACAGCCCTCTGGACAGATGTCATTATCTTCACCTTACCCCTGGACACTGATGCCTGGAAAGATGGCATCCCTTGCCCGAGGAGCAGCAGTGAAATAAAGCACAAGGAGTATTACTCTGCCATAAAGAAGAGTAGGTTTTGAATCATTTGTAGGAAAGCAGATGCACCTTGAGATCATAACGTTAAATGAGATCAGACAGAAGCTTCACGCTTCACCAAGTATCACGTGGTTTCTTTAATATGAGAAACCCAAAGTATAAACAAATTAAAGAGCAAAATAAAAAAACAGATGATAGAAAATAGGAAGATAGACCTTCTGCCAATGGGAAGGGGATCTGCAGATGGGGGAGAAGGAGGGGCAGTAAGAAGGACAAGGATGTGTGGTACCCATGCAGCAGCTCTGTGGTGGATATAGTCATATATACGGCAAAGACGGATTCAGAAAGATAATAATAACACAGTAAAGGTAGAACCCGCTGGAGCCCAGATTTTCAGGTGCCAAGTGGCCTTGGCCAGAGGGGCTGTACCCACTGAGCTGGCGGAAAGCCTCCTTCCTTGCGCCCCGCTGAGCCCCTTTGCTGCAGGATGGAGTTCCACACTGCACTGAGTTATATGCACAGCTCCAGCCCGAGGACCACACAGGGCCCGGGGCTGCTCCGTTCTGTGGCTCATAAGACAGACTCTGTTGCGGGCTTGCTCAGTAGATGCAGCTCACCCAGGCCCCTTCCACCCAGGACGTGGGTCTAGGATGCCGGCCGTCACCTTGTGTTCTGCACCGAAAGCAGATGATGGTGCATCTGAAAAGTATGGGGCCGGCTTCAGACCAATTTATATAATGAGAGAGGAGAGCAGAGCTGGTGCTAATGCCTGAGACTTCCATTTCTTGAAGGTCTTTTTCTTTCTTCCAAGTGGCAGGAGAACTAGTTCCTATTCACTAGCTTTGGAAGCGAAAGCTAAACTTGGCTGTCAACTTTCCAGCAGTTCTGTGCTCTGTGGCTTTCAAAATGTGAACCTCAACCCCGTATCATGGCCATGGCCCGCAGCCACCCATTCTCCCAGCTTCTTTGACTCCATGCAGTGAAGTGAGGCGCTGGGTGGTGGAGACCGGGCAAGCCCCCTGGACATCAGGGGACCGTCACAGTAGGATCCTGCGAAGCCAGGCTCTGTCACGGGTGTATTTTATGACTCCAGCCTTGAAGTTCTGCCACGTGTTGCTTCTCTTACCTGGACAGGCTTTTCCTCCCCTGAACCCCTTCTCCTCCTGTCCTCTAACCTCCTCTGTGCATCCTTCAGACCACAGCTTCAGGCCCTCCTTCCTTTGCTGTGTGTCCCTCAGTCCTTTCCAGTCCCTGTTAGTGCCACAGAGAGGACAGGTTCCTTCCTGTGTCTGTCAGATCTCAGCACTTTAGATGCCTGAACTCGGACCCGCCGACCTTGTGCTGAGTCTGCTCGCGTCTGTCACAGGGATGAATAATACCCACCTCCACCCACCCTTCAGCAACATGATCAGGCCCAGGAGGGAAAGAGCCAGAAACAGAAACTAACTGCAAACCATATGTTTCTGGGTAACACCATTGCAGCCTAGAAATGCTCCTCGAGTAAGTGCTGGCCTTGATGCAGTGAAAGGTTCCCTTCTTTTTTTACCCCCAACCACAGGTGATTTTTCTTCCAACCATAATTCATGGGGTGAGGTTCACAATAGTAAGGGAAGAAATATTACAGTGTCAAAGCAATTATGAAAGTGGTGATTTTCATCCAAAATTATTTTTAAATACACAAGATTCCTACTTATTTGAAATCCAAAGAGAATTCCTTGAGCTTCTAAAAGTGCCACCCCCCCTCCCCCGTGGCCACCTGAAGCTGGTTGGGAAACGTTCCAGGAGGAGGAGGAAGAACTTTCTGTTAGTGAGCATGGACATCCGGGGACTGTCATGTCACAGTAGGCATGACTCTGGTGGCTGTCTCACAGAGCCCAGCCATGGGTGGCACTACAGATGGTGCCACCTCATGCCTCCTGACACATAGCCATTACTTATATTAGCAGCTAACCTTTTTGCCTTCTGTTTCCCTGAGCAAGCTGTACACCATGTATCCATGCCAGACATCAATGTGATCTTCATCAAGGGCAAGGAGCATGCTGATAAGGATGCCTCACCTCACACTGGAGCCCCACCAGAGGCAAAGCTCCTGAAAGAGGGAGGGTTTTTGTGGACTCCCCTCTAGGACAGTCTCGTGTTGGGCCACCAGAGCAGCCTCCAAAAGGGAATTCCAGTGGACCCTTGATTTCGGGCCTCAGTTCATTTATGCGGGTAGGTTATAATTCTGGTTGGTCAGTTATCTTCAGAGTCTCCCTCCTGTATAACTTTAGACCACATTTTCTTCCAGGCAGATCTCAGTGTCCTTAGAGAGACACTGGCCCAGGGTTTCTCACTTAACCCCACACAAGAAGATGCCGTCTTGCTCCTTCCAGGTTAAGTCTGTATCTGAGACCATATGGAAGCACCAGTGGCCAGCATTCAGGTTGTAACACAAGACTTTGGTTGAAAGTTAAAACTAAAATCCCAGCCGTAACCCAAGTTGTTCGAATGTCAGGCTCGGAGGTCTACTCCAGCAGAGAAGCTTGACACAGATAGCCAGCCTTCCCTGCATCTCAGGAGCAGAATGTTTGTGTGCCCTGTTCCCCATATTCTTGCACAGAAGCTCTGATTTACCATGACAGAGCTCTCAGGACCTCACTGGGCTTAGCTACAGTCTTGAGAGAGGGCCTCCATCATGGAATTAGCATCCGTTATGGCTGTGTCTAGGTGTCCCCCCAGAGTCTCAGTGGTCGTAGCTGGAGAATTTTTGGAGGGAGCTGGACCTAGAGTGTGACACGGGATTGACTCGTGGTACAGCGCTAGGCTCAGGGGCACTAGGAGTAAGAGTGTGAGTGCCCTGCCCTACATAACTTGGGTAAGATAGAAAGGACAGAAAACTGGGGTCATCTCTTGCTTGCTTTGCTACCTTCTGCCCACCATAAACTATCCTCTGCAATACCTGTCTGCCATGCCCGCCCACCTTGGAGCTGGCCAACTATGGACTGAAACTTCTACAGTAAGCCAAATAAACCTTTCCTTCTTTAACTTTGGGCATCAAACACTACACTTTGGCAATGAGAAAAGTAACTAAGACAGAGGAAGAAAGACCAGCGTGCTCTCGGAGCATCACAAGAAAGAGAGCTCGTAAGCACATGGAGAGGTGGCTATCTCTGTGCCGGGAAAATGGCTCTCACCGAGGACCAGCCAGATGTGCTGGCACTGGCTCTTCGATGCCTTGGCCTGCAGAATAGTGAGAAATTAAATGTCTGCTGTTTCAGCTACTCAGTGTGCAGGATCTTGTGCAGCAACATGAATGGACTGTGATAATACTGTGCTACCTGTCCATTCTACAGCAGGCTAGCTGCCTGCAGGAAGATAGTGAGTTCTCTAGCAGGGACTAAGGGCTGAGGATCTGGCTCAGTGGTACAGCACTTGCCTAGTATATGCGAGGCCCTGGGTTCGATCTCCAGTGGCAGAAAAAGAAACAAGAGGGTTTAAAGTGAAAGATTAGCCTTTCAAAGATTTCTCTACCTTTTATGTAGTATCTGAGTAAAACTTTACAACAACACACATGAGCTTGGGAAAGAAACTCAAGACTTGAAGTGCTGTTTTCTTTCAGTAAAATACCATGGAGACAACTTGTCCCTGTTAAACACCAACAGTATGACCAAGTATGTAGTATTGAATATAATAACATCTCCACTGTTGGGATTTTTTCTTTTTGTCCAAATGCAACAGAATGCAGCTTCAGGTGGCAGCATTTGGCAGGTGCCCTTGCACCAGAGTCCCTTGGTAACTGTTCTCCAGCCTGACACCAGAATGCAGTTGCTACCTTTCTTTATATAGAAGTTCTAGCCTCTTTGTCTGGCCGCTTTAGAATTTGAAGTTAGCTGGAGAGTGTGTCAGTCACCAAGATGTAAACACGCTTTATTTCATTTAAAAAGTGGTTACATAAAGCATACTTTTCATTTTACAACTCACGCAAACGTTTTAGAGGGAAATATTTTAACCCTGAAGTTTGTGACTGTGGAGCAGACTCAGAGGACATTTCACATCCGCTTTACCTTTATCTCAACAGCTCTGTCATCACATTGTCTGTTGTGTTCCATTGCTCTGAAAGTACAACTCTGGCAACTTGAATAAGAATCACCCAGTTCCCAAACTTGTCATTAATCTCCCTCATCTTCCCATCGAGGACCCTGTCAGGCAACTTGGAAGACATCTTGAAAATATTCAAGCAGGAACTCCCTGCACGTTATTTGATGCTGCTGCTATTTGTGGGTGTCCTTCATCCCCCTTAACCACTGACCCCCAGCCACCCCTCCGCTCAGTGCCATAGGTGCTGAGTGCCACAGGCTTTTACTTTAGACATATGAGAAGGTCACAAGCCTGAGACTGCCAGGTTTAGCAAATAAAAATCCAGGAACAATAACTCCATAAGTTTGTCCCCAATATTGCCTGTTATTCCTCATCTGAAATTCCTATCTCTCTGAGTGCCCTGTTATCTGGCAACCTGCTACAACCGTATTTTCATTCAAAGACCATTAAGAAGAAAGCATTCTGTAAAAATGTTCAGTCACTCTTAGACATTCTAAATGTCAGGATCTTGAAGGACCATATGTATGCAAATGACGGTGATGCAATTTAAATCAAAATCCTGTCTCACCCTTCTGGAGAGCTTCCCTGAAAACTAATCTTCTCTTTCCAGACAATAAAATAGAGGTTGGAGGGGCAGCTGGGCTGTAGAGCACATGCTTGGTTGTGCCAGGCCCCCAGTGCAACCCCACCACCAAAACACAAATACACACACAACAGAAGAAGCCTTGCGCTTGCAGCAGAAGCAGTGCTTGCTGACTTGCCTTCGCACGCAAGTGTGTGTGTCTCTGTGCAGGTGCCAAGTGTCCGACCTGGCGCAAGTGCTGGGCAGGAGGGCATCTACTGCGTCCTTTCTCCCTCCCACCCATGTGCGCTGATGGGAAACCAGAGAGAGGTGCTGCTCTCTGAAATCTGAGCTACTTGCCCTGCACAGTTTGACCTTTGGGTGCTATTTCTAATTTGTATTTCTGTAGAGTTATTTGTGCAAAAGACTGTTAAGATCAAGTAGAAACCACTGAGAATTCCAAGTCTGCTCCTGTGCCTGTGACGAAAGGGAAAAGAACTCTCTGCTAACCTCTGATGGCAGCAGATGACGGGCCAGTGTCTCACCCACTGGCTTGTGGCCCTCAAGTTAGAGGGTTCTCATCAGCCAGGCTGTGTTTGCATGACACTTCCTTTCCAACTCTCTTAAGCACTATTAACTCCCTTGGTTATCACTTTGTATTAATTATTCATGACTAACTTTATTTCAGCAGTAATTAATGAGGGAAAGTTACACAATGGAAGCGGTAGTAAATATTATAAAAGCAATTACCGAAGTAGTAATTTTCATTTAAAATTGTTTTAATTACATGGAACTCCAACTTATTTAAAATCCTGTCTCCACAGAGCTTCCAAAACTGTCACCACCTTGGTTACCTGGAGATAGTCTGGGAAATATTCCTCCACCTCTATGTTAGTGAGCGAGGAGGCCCATTCAGACACCTGGAGCCAGTAGAGTAGAGGCAGGACCGGAGCTCCTGAGCGCTGCACCCTTGGAGCCTGTGCAGGGGACATTTTCTTCCATAAGACAAATGTCACCACAGCCAGCACCCCCACCTGTGTCAGCCAGCAGAGCCAGTGCTCAGGCAGCCCCAACTTGATTGGACACTCTGTGGTCACCTTCTTGAAGGTCTTAGTAAGTGGTCTTTGAATTTGTGTTTTATAAGTGAGGCCCAAGAGAACCCTGGTGGATGTGCTGGGTATGGAGCATCCACTCACATGGGGGCCTCTCAGCTGCCAGCTCCTCTGCCCAGGCCCTGGCTCTACCCAGCCTTTCCTTTTCCCCACCATCTGCCTATCCCATGGGGTTTGGACTCAGTCCTGGGCCTGGCAATAGCCATTTCCACAAAGCTGGCCACATAGCAGTGCATCCAATAGAGAGCTAGGAGCAGGTTTCTCCTGCCCTGGCCCAGGGGCCCAGTGCATCCCATGCAAAGGCTCAGTAACCGTGGGGCTGCCTTTCCCTGCATGGTTGAGCCCCTGACTGACATCTGTCAGGGGCTGGCTTCCCTCACGTGCCCAGCCAGGCCACCACCTGTGCGGCATCGCATGTCCGTCTTAGGATGAGTGGAGGGGAGCCCAGCGGCTGGTTGGTTCCGTGCACATCCAGGTTGCAGGATAAGAACCAGTTGTCTGTGGAGGTCTGACTTTCCCCGTGGGTATCTCAGTATCCAGAGGGCATCACAGCCAACTGCAAGACCAAGGAAACGAGAGAGAGCTTTCTACTTCAGAGCTGGTATGGCTCTTCTGCCTGCCCTTGGAACAAGGGGCTCACGTTTGCATCTCGCTCTGGGCCCCACAGGTGACACAGCGGTGCCAAGCGACACTGTAGACAGAGCAGCCAGTTGTTGTGCCTGTTTGGCAGCACAAAAGGCCTTTCTTAATTTCTTTTAAAGTTTTAAGTATGAATGAAGTACTTCTTTAAAACTATCTCTCTGGGGGCCAGGGATGTGGCTCACTGGTGCCATGCCTGCCTCATATGTGCAAGGTGCTGAGTTCCATCCCTAGAACCCCCAAAAAACAAAACAAAACAAAACCCCAGCTTTCCGTGGCCTCAGAGGCATTTTGCTCCTTGTGGTAAGCCACGGCGTACAGCCAGCTGTAAAGGCTGCGGCCTCCTGTCCCTGCAGCCCCACCTACCCATAGACGCCTGGGAAGTCTCTAACCTTCTCCCCTTCTTGGAAAAAAGTGAGGTATCCTTTGTTTGAGGAGTGTAATTCTGATCAGGTCCTTGTCGCCTCTGTGCCTGAGTCGTCAGTCTGTCCAGCCTTTGTCCTGTCTGTCCAGCCTGGTTTGTGCCTTTGTGTCTTCATAGCATGTGTCCAGGGAGAGGGCAGGTGACACCCCATGGCGGCTGGCCAGCCATCCATCCAGTCAGGCCAGGCTGAAAGCAGTTTTATAGACCTGTGCTGTGGTGTGCGCTTTCGCTATGAGTGGGCTGCTCCCAGCCTCCCTGGGAATGAAGCTGACGTGTGGAACCAGCCTGAGCGGCATCATACTCAGAAATCATGAAGCAGATAAAGTTATATTGACCATACTCCGGTCTACTTCATCCCCCTCTTTTTCTGACCACCTGTTTTCTTCTCTCCTTCCTTGCTCAGCCTGCTCTTAAAACCACCTTTCTGTCTGTAGCCACCTCAGAGAACAAAGGCCAGCTTTACCATTGCTTCCCCGGACCAATATATTCCTGCTGTGATTCCCCCTGGCACACTGGCTGGGCCCATTCTTCCTTGCATGTGCAGCTGTCCTTTCAATCCAGAATGCCACCCCAGCATACCCAGGACCTCAACTTCGCCTGCAGAGGAGCCCCAGGGCCTGCAGCAGATCGTACCTGCCTCCCCTTGTACACCTGTGCCCTGCACATCCCTGGTCCTTTTCTTCTTTCTTTCATGTGTCCTGCTTAATAGGATCTCACTGAAATGACATCCAAAGTCAGCCCTCCCATTGCACGGCCAGCAGATTCAACTAGG
This sequence comes from Petromus typicus, assembly GCA_004026965.1. Lineage (NCBI taxonomy): Eukaryota > Metazoa > Chordata > Mammalia > Rodentia > Petromuridae > Petromus > Petromus typicus. The sequence continues at coordinate 18,566 of PVIR01021124.1, forward strand.
CTTGGCAAAATGTTCTGAAAAATAAAATGACCCCTGTCCTGAGCATGCACTGACATTTTTCTTGTTATTCTCCAAACCGTACAGTGTGACAGCTGTTTATATAGCACTTGCATTGAGTTGGGTACCATAAGTCAAGACTCTTTCAAGTATCCAGGAGGATGTATGCAAGTACCACAGCATCTTTGTAAGCAGCTTTGAATTCTGCTTCTAACTGGGTCTTGGAACAAATGCATGTGGTTTGGAGGGATTCATGTTTGTCCTAGGAACCCAGTGATCCCAATCTGTTTCTTTAGCTGTGTCCCTATTAGCCATATATCTAATGAGGGCCACTTGGTGAAGGACCCTACAAAATGGAAAGATAAAGGAGTGCACATTCTGGCCTCAGCTTGTGTGTACTTACGTCCACCCCAGTCTCCCACCGCCATCTGTCTGCCCCCTCTCCCTGGGGCTTGCCTCCTTCTGAAGAAGGTTTTGGGGATCACCGTGCTTGGTGTTTGGGCCCCACTGTCTTCCTGAACACATTAGCCCTCCTCCCCTGAGTGATCCCTCACAGGAGAAAGAATCAAAGCACAAACCAGGGCACCACATGGCCCTGTCTTCTCTGGAGCTTTTCCGCATTCTCCCCTGAGAGGAAGCAGTCACCCTGTGCCTGCTGCGCATGCCACACACGTGGCAGCACCAGAAATTTGGGTGACAGAAAGACCCTCAGTGACCAAAACGCCATCAGAAGTGCCGGGCTTAGCCTGGTTGCAGGCACCGTCCTTGATATCGCCCACAGAATAGGAAGCTTCCATCTGTAAGAGCCATGGCATCGCAGAGGCTCAGCACCATCACCAGGTAGTACCACAGGCTAATGGGACCCCCACCCACCATTCGCAGCGTCCACTGATTCTCAAGTCTATGCCGGAAAATGGCGCCTGTTTGCACAGAACCTGTGTGGATCCTCCTGAATATTTTATAACTCATCTCTAGATGACTTATCTTACTTAATGGAATGTAAATGCTATGTACATAGTTGTTATACTCTATTGTGCAGGAGATGATGACAAGAAAAAAATTCTGTGCTTGTTCAATTCGAATGCAGTTTTTTTTTCTGAATATTTAGATCTATAGTTGGTTGATTCTGTCCTTGCAGAACCCATAGTTACAGACAGTTGACTGGATTTTGAAGTGGTGGGGATATTTCTGATCACCTGCGCTCCCAGAGGTAACAAAACCAGGGGTGTGGTGGCAAGTACTGGACTGCTACTTGGTATTTCTGTATGCAGATGAAGGAAGCAGACACAAGGGGCGATCCTGAGCACCACTCCAGGCTAGGCAGGGCAGCCCCAAGTTTGCTCCTGTGTTCTCTGGTCTTGGTGTCCCCACTGCTCACCAACCTGAATGGAGAAACGGAAAAGAATTCTTAAATATAACTTAGCATAATAACATAACTTCTAGTAAGAAGTTGTGGGACTGGTCAGTTCTCAGGATAAAGAAGCAAAGTAAGGACCATTAGATTTTACTAGTTCTTTTTCAACGGACTGTAGAGAATGGTTGGATCCTGGGGTGTGGGACTCATTGATGGGTGTATCCAGCAGGAATTCTGAGGCTGAGTGTGCTGTTGGGGGTGGGGTCACGGAGGCTGCATCCTGGGGGCCACATCACCCTTCCCAACTCCTCCCTTCTCTTGTGCTTCCTGCCCACCACAGTATGAAGGGTCTGCCAGACCCTCCTGCCATGCCCTTCCTGCCTTGGAGCTAGCTCACTGGAGTAAAACCTGAGCCAGAATCAACCTCTTTTCCTTTAAGTTGAGTGTTTCACCCCAGTCATGAGAAAAGTGACTAAGGTAGCTGTTGAAGGCTATTAGCAATGAGCAGACCCTTCAAATCATCAGATCCAAGTTCATCTCATAACAAAGAAGGAAATTTCCATCCTCGGTGAAGTTGTGTGGTAGCATCTGGAACGAGGGCCTGGTGTATAGATCCCAGGCTCCCTGGCTGTCTTCTGGAATCTTATGGCGTATCCTATCAAACTAACCCTGTTAATCTTTATCTTAGTCTGTTTTCTGTTGCTATAACAAAATTCCTGGCACTAGATACTTTGTTTTAAAAAAAAGGTGGACATGGCTAATCACAATTCTGGTAACTAAAAGTTCAGGCAACATGACTCCGGTGTCAGCAAGAGCCTTCTGGCTACATCTCAACATGGCAGACGGCAGAGAAGGGCACATGTGCAAACCAGGATACAGGAGTCAGGAGGGGCCAGTCTTGCCCTTCTGAAACAACCCACTCTCGTGAGAACTAATAGAGTCCTCGAGTAACATCTCTTAGCAGTCTGCCCCTCTCAAGATGGCCATGGTAGACACCATCCTTGGGTATAAGAGCCTTTGTGAGACACTCCCAAACCCTGTTGAAAACCTGGCAGCCCAGCGACCTTAAAGAAACATACCCAGTTAGCCCTCCTACTGCAGCCTCATCAGTGGAGCAGCTGTCTGTGTCAGGAAGAGGCTCGTGACTGTCTCATCCCTTCCCAGAGACCCCATCCAACCACGCTACCCTGAAGAGTCCTTCAGGGCAGAGCTGGAGACTCGGTTACTCTTCAGTCTTGGAGGTGACCAGCAGTGGCCCGAGCTGATGTTGTTTTCCGATCATTCCTGTGTGGAACTGGTCCAGTAAGTGAGTGTGTGTTGGAATTCAAGATAGTGAAACCTGAGGGGTAACCTAGTCAGTGTGGGAAGCCAGATTGTGTCCCTGCCTCTGGGCATTGTCAGCTGTGTGGGGCAGGGGTGTCACCAGCCTTAACATGAGACAGAAAAGATAGAAGGAGGCTGGTCCCAGGAAGGACAGCGAGCCTCTGAATTCACCAGTGCTGGCAGCGCCCCGCCCTGACTGGAATGTGAGTGCCGAGTGTGTCATGCATGTCTTTGATGGGTTTCTGCTGACTTTCCAGTGAATCCTGTTCTGTTTGGCCAGACACAGTGTTTCAGCGCTGCTCCATTAGCACAGCTCCATTACCACAGGGCCTTCCGTGCAGCGCTCCCCACAGAAACGCCGGAATGATACTTGGCACATTGCTCTGAGGGTCCTCACCCAAGGAATGAATCCAGAGCTGTGTATGACTGCTAACAAGATCACAGCTGGAGCGGACATGGCCACAAGTCGAGAACTCAGATGTGGCAGTTTGGTTTCCATAAAAATCGCTCTCACTCATCATCTTTGCATCTTGAGATGCAAATTAAACAGTGCCTGGGTGATGCTCAGCAGCTCGCTTCACTTCTTTAAACACAGGAGGGAGATGGAACTGGTTCATTCAGCCAGAGCCTGGGTTAGAAGGAGGACTGTGGGAATCTGAGGTCCTGGCTCAGAAAAATTCAATTGTTGCCATCATTCTGGGCCCTCAGCCTCCTGCCACCTGGGTGAAGATTGGAGCTGCTGGGAGCTCTGTACCAAAGCAGTCAGGTTTGCAGAAGGGGAGAGGAGGCTGCAGAGGGGAGGTACTGTGGCCCAGATGCTCAGCATTTCACGGCAGACCAGGTGGCTGAAAATCAGTGGGTGCATGTCTCCTCCCACATGAGCAGCTGCCTGGCCAGGGCCACAGTCAGGGAGAGGGTCAGAAGGACAGCATCTGCCACACACAGCTCAGGAGCGATGCTGCCAGGTCGCCTCACCTCCCCCAGCTTTCAGACAGTTGGGCAGAACCTGGGACCCTCCACCCCATGTGAGGTCTTGGCCAAGGAGGTACTACCACCCCTGAGCACAAGAGAGGCACATTTGGGTCACCAGGGGCAGCCGCTGCTCCTTGGCACCATTTCAGATACTTAGTGCCCAGGACCAGAAGGAAGCACAGACATGTGCTCATTGTGCTTAGCTGTGTGCAAAGGTGGCTTCCAGCGCGCCATCCACAGGCCACAAGCCCAGCATCTCCAGCACGTGCCCCATCACGCCGGATACAGAGCTTTCTATGCTCCCCTCACACATCTGAAGGGAAGAGCAGATCAGCCCACCACCCCATTCAGAGCGTCTGTCCACAGAAGACAGAACCTGACAACCTGGTAATGAGACAGATGCTGTATTAGACAGAGAAAAGAACTGTCAACAAACCCGGACATTTGGAGAACTGAGACTGTATATGACTGTATTTTTCCAGTATTTGCAACATACCTTTCTCTCTGGCTGGGCCAAGTGTGGGACTTTATTCAACTGAAAGCAAGACTTGCTCTAAATGTCACCCAGAGTTCTAAGTGACAGTTTTTTTATCTTGGGCCATTGAGGAGAGAACATTGCTTATCATCCTCCAAAGAAAGGCCAGCGAACCTAGAAGCAGGGCTGAGTCTCAAAAGAATATATGTTCGTTATTGCTCTCCCTTGGTAGTAATGCTGTAAACTCAACAATTCAGGCTCAAGTGTGTGTACCCGAGGGGAAGATCTGTCCAGAGCATCAGCAGGGTAAGAATCAAGGGCATTTCGTCATCTCAACATTCAGTGACATAAAGCGTAGAAATTCAGGAGATGACCAGCAACATCTGTGCCCTCAGTCTTGTGTTCTAGACTCTAACTGGAATGTGGGTGCCAGAACCCCAGAGAACTCTGCAGTGGCCCCGGGGCTGAGGAAGAGGATCCCTGGGCTGCTTCGTTTGTTGTGGAAAGAATTCCAGATGCTACATAGCATCTGCAAGGGAAAGAAATGTCATTTACATCCAAGCATGTATACCTGCTGTATTACCAAGTTTCTCTGAGGTAGCATGACAGATGCTGCTGACTTTTGTCCTTCCCTAAGGCCAGGACCCCAGTCAGTCCCTGCTCCTGCCCTGTTCCTGGTCTGAGGAAATGGCTATACTGCCTGCGCCTCCTCCCAGCCTAGTCCTTATCCTCTTGGCAAAGCTCTAGGGCTGCTCCTTCAGGAGGAAGCCACAGCCCCCAGAACCTGCACTTAGGGTAAGCCACATTCCCATCCTGTTTGTTTTTGAACCTCAACATAGTGGCTTAGATTAAAAAGAGACCTTCCAACTAACCATTTGGTTGGAGAAGGATTTCCAACCTGCAATGACCATCTGTTCAGAAGGTGAACTAAAATATAGAATAACGAAGCATTGGCCTGTGGATTCAGTACATTTGGAGGTGAAGGGATATTCCCAGATGCTTCCATTCTTCATACAAATAGCAGAATAAGCCTTCAGTTGAAGAAGTTTATAAAAGTATTACAAAACAAGCCTGAAAAATGTTGAAGAAAGCAAAGCCAGAAAATACTAGTGTTATTATCTAGAATCAGGGCCCAGGTGGAGCAAGGGGGTCACTGGGGCCTGACTTTGGGTGATACATGTCTGCTTTGTGCTTTTCCCTTGCTCTCCTCTTCCCCAATGCCATGAAGTGAACAGTTTGTTCCACTGTCTCTGTCTTGGAGGCACCTTACCATGGACTGGATCCTTTGAAACCATGAGCCAAATCCTCCTGGATTTATGTAATTGCCATCATTCTGCATTACAGCCAGTGGACTGGCAGAGAAAGACATCATACATATCCCTGAAGAGCTGAGATTAGATCTTCAAATTACCTAAGTAAAGAGAGAAACATAGCTGAGGCACAGGGAAACTTTTGAAGAACAAAAATTTTAAATCCTAGATGCAGAAACCATAGGGGCCAAAAGGAAATAGCATACCCTTTTTCAGGTGCTGAAAGAAAAGAACTTTCAGTCGGAAAAGGTGAGCCAGCCAGCAGGTGCCACTGGAAATTCTAACCCAGGCCGGAGCAGCACCAAGACTCACCTGTCCTGTCCTGGGAAAAACAAGAGTTAAGGCTGTTATTCCTCACCAGTTCAGTATGCTGAAATAATTTCTGCTCTAACTAGAACATTAAAAATACCTACCTGCCCATCCTTCACATTATCACAACCTCATTTCCTGAGTCATTTTTCTCACAGGACTGTTTACACTCGTGGTGGCACATCCTTTTCAGCTGTGGTATTCATCCTTTGAAACTCTAGTTTACTTCCCCTAATCAGGGATGTGTACATGAATGGATGAGAGGCCACTTTGACCAGGTGATAAATAGGCAGGTACTGTAGCAGAAACCTGTGAGGAGGTTCATTCATCAGCTTTGACACAGCCAGCCTGAGCCAGGGTTTCAAAGTAGTCAGAGTGGGCTCTTTTCTGCTTGCTGAGTGTCAGGTGGGTGATTCCTGTGCTGGAGCAAGGTGAAAATTACTCTCTTCTCTCCTGCTAAGGGCAGCAAAAACCCTTGGACACTTCAAAGGAGAGAGACGTGAGAAGACTGACAGCAGATCGGCTGGGGACTTTAGGTCTCAAAACAGACAGGCAGGGGGTTCCTGGGTTTTCTTTGTCATCCTACAAAGTACAGAGTAGATGCTGGAGAAGTGACAACCTGGCCATAGACGCCTACACAAGGTGTCACAGAAAAGCCAAAATTCCCCAGTCAAGAGACAAATCAGCCTCCAAAGCAAGAAGATAGCTTTTGGATAATAACTTCTATTCCAGACAAGAACAAGGATAAACTTATGTGACCACATCCCAGCCCCATCAAGAAAAGCCAAGCAGGGAGCCAAGGCCTCCACCTTGCACAGATGTAAGGAGATCCCCTCCCCCCACCTTCTGCTGGCGTGGTATTGGTGGCACTCTGCTAAAACAGGAAGTGCTTTTTTTAGATCAAAAATCTTATAAAACCATACAATGTTTTGGATACAACAGAAAAATCACTTATCATACTAAAAATTTGGAACATCTCAATGTGAATGAGAAGAGACAATCAACAGATGCCAATATTGAAATGACACAGATGTTAGGATTTATCTAACAAGGAGTTTAAGGCAGCCATTATAGATACGTTAGTAAGCAGTTAAGAACATGCATAAAACGAATGATTTGTCTCAGCAAAAAAAGCAGAAGACGTGAGGAAGAGCAAGACGGAAATTTTTGTACTGAAAAATGTGATAGCCCCAAATTTTAAAACCTCCATAGATGAACGTAACAGCAAAGAAAGAGAATAGAGGATACAATTAGTGATGCTGATGCAGCTGGAGGAAAAAGGAGACTAGAGAGAAGGGAGGCCAGAACTCCAGGGACCTGGGGACTAAAATGAAAGACCTAACGTTTGTGCCATCAAAGAATCAGAGAAAGTGCAGGGCTGGAAAAGTTATTCAGAAAGCATTCAGAGTGACAGTGGCTACAAAATTGCCAAATTTTACAAAAAACATGAACCTACAGATTGAAGAAGCCAAATAAACACCCGAGAGGAATAATCCAAAGAAATCCAGGCCAAGATACGTCACAGGGAAATTTTTGAAGAACAAAAATGTTAAATCCTAGATGCAGAAACCACAGGGGCCGGAGGGAAATAGCATACCCTTTTCCAGGTGCTGAAAGAACTGTCAGCCCAAAAGTCTATGCCCAGTGGAAGCCTTTGGGAAGGAAGGGCTGAGATAGATTTTCTGAGATGAAGGGCAACTCAGAGGCTTTACCACCAGCTCTGCCCTAAAGGAATGGCTATAGAAAGTCCTGGAAACAGAAAAGAACCTGAAACTATCAGAATGGGAAGAACAACCGAAAGTAACAATATGGACAATTACAGTAAATTTTCCTTTCCTTCTTAGGCTTTCTGAATTATCTTGAAATATTGATGTAATTCTCAGGATAGGTAGAAAAAATATTTAAGACAATGAGGTATGTAAACCTTACACACTTCACTCAAACTAGTAAGTGACCATCCCAATATATTATGTATAATGTAACATTTTAAAACATATCTAAATATCTCATAAAGAGATAATTTCAGAAACACTATAAGTAAATCAGAAAAGAACTCTGAAACATGTTCTCCTAAACATGAAGGGAGAAGAAAGAAAACAGAAGGTCCAAGCAGCAAACAAAAAATAAAGCATCAGATTTAAGTTCTGAACATACTAGTAATGGCTTTAAATATAAAAGGCCTAAATTCATTAACTAAAATGTTGACAGGTTTAAAAAATACAGTCCAACTCTGTTATCTGTATGCTCCACTCAAAATAACACAGGTAAATAAAAAATAAATAGATGAAAAAGATGTACAATAAAAACATTAATCAAAGGAAAAACTGGGCATGGATGGAGTTGCAGGTCATAGTGCTAAGTGATGCACATAAGCCAGGAGTAGAAAGATGAGCACTGAACTATCTCAGTCATATCTGAATGTGAAGAAGTTGACCCCATAGAAACTGAGAATGGGCTGATGATTATCAGGCTGGGAGGAAGCAGAAGAGGGGAACAGAGAAAGGGTGACCAGGAGGCAACAAGTTGTCCTTAGAGGAGAGAAGGGCTGCTGGGCGTGGTGGCTCACACCTGTAATCCCAGCACTTGGGAGGCAGAGGCAGGATGATTGCTGTGAGTTCAAGATTTGCCTGAGCTACCTAGTGAGCTCAGGGCCAGCCTGAACTACAAAGCGAGACCCTGTCTCAAAAAAAAGGGGGGGGGTAGGAGGAGAGAAGGGCTCCTGAGTATTAATAATAATGTGCTATATTTTTTTAAAAAGCTAGAAGAAAGTATTTGGGAAGTTTTGACCTTAAATAAATAGTGATTGTTGAGGAACTAGATGTTTACCCTGAATCATATACAGTGGACATATGTGTTGAAGTGCCACAAGCAATCCATAAAGATGTAGTTTCTATGTATCAGTTATTTAAAGGTGTTTTTTTTTCTTTATTTATTTTTTGGAGACAAGGTCTCACTTTGTAGTTCAGGTTGGCCCTGAACTCACTATGTAGCCCAGGCTAGCCTTGAACTCATAACAATCCTCCTGCCTCTGGCTCCTTAGTGTTGGGATGACAGACCATGAACCACCACATCCCACATTGTGTGTGTGTGACACTGGGGATCAAACTCAGTATCTTGTGCTTAGCTTGCTAGGCAGATGCCAGAACCACTGAGCTAAATCCCCAGCCCTATTTAAATATTTTTAAAGGAAGAAATGGAATTTTAAAAAGAAAAAAGTGATCATTAGATAAAATCAACTTCAGAGCAAAGCAGATAACAGGGACATGAGACATGGGACAGGGGCAGCAATGGGGATATCACTGTGATAAACAGTTCAGTACCCCAGGAAGACATAGCATTTCTAAATGTACAGCCCCCTGGATGATGATGGGAAAATATATGAATGCAAAACTGATTGAATCATTTAACATCCACAGTACGGAAGAGAATAGCATGGATCACTCTTCAGCGTTAGGACAGAGGAAGCTGCCGATAAACTCGGCCACTCACATGGGTCTCAGGGCATTGTTCTGGCAGGAAACAGCCCTTCCCTAAAGGATGCACACGTTATACGTTACATCTTTATGCAGCTGGTTTCAAGAAGGACACACATGGAGAGACTGTACTTGTCTCACATTCTCAAAGTGACATTTTAGAGACTGCAAACAGATAGTGGTTGCAAGAGGTTGGAGACCCAGGGGCAGAGGCAGGTGCCATCTACAGGGAGCACAGGTGGGTCTTTGTGTTGACAGCGTCTGGCTGTTCTGGTGGTCATGGTGGCTTCAGGCACCACAGCGTGATGCGATGACATGGAGTTCTGTACATGCCAGGCTGTCAGTCTTCCTTCCTCTGGGAAGTAACCATGAGGAGAAACGCGGTGAGGGGTACACAAAACATCTCTAATATTTAATTTCCAATAAATCTGTAATTACTTCAAAATACAACTTTTAAAAGGAAGAAAGAAGCGAGCTGGAACATGAGGTCCCTTCTGCGTTTGGTCAACTTCTTGTTTGTCCCTGGCCCTGCGCTGGCAAATGTTCTCCTGGTAGCGGTCTCCTTGTGTCTCTCTCTTCTGAATGGAGCCATCTTGGACATTCAAGGTGCAGATCAAGAGCGTCACTGCCTCCTCTGACATTTTTTTATGAAAACTTCAAATTGGTTATCAGCACTTGAAGATGCAGAGCTCTGACTTCAGCAGGATCTGCCACATCATCTGCAAGGTCTGGTGAGACCAGCCTGGCACAGCCACATGGCAGAGAGGCACTGGCTGGCAGGTGGGAGCAGAGTCAATCCTCCCCAGACGTCCACCCATCGCCATGGAAGGCTGTTGTCATTCGTACCCTGGACGCTTCACGCACCCCTGTCAGCTGTCAGCTGCCAACCAGCTATGGAGAGGGTGGCTTCCAGCACTAACAGTTTTATGAAATCCTGGGCACCTGCACACAACAGAAAAAAAGGCCTGTGTGTTACATGTGAACAACTCTCGGGCTGCTTCAGACAGCTTCAGCATCCACGGACTCACATACTGTCTCCAGCATTTTTCTTTCCTCCACTCAGTCCACTTCTGTCAGGTCTATTTACGTCAGCCCCTCTGCCCGCTCTGGGATGCGTCACACGATAAATCCGACGATCTCTCCCCATCATATGTCAAGGCCTGCCATAGCGACGTGCATGGTGTACCGGAGGGTCACAGAAGAAGGAAAACAGTCATGTCTGCGGAATTGGGAAAAAGTGGCCAAACCTGGCACCACTGCGCCTCAGTCCTGCAGAGTGAGCAGAGGTCAGAGCAGCCAGAAGAAGGGGCAGAGGACTTCCGAGCGCAGAAGCAGAGACCAGACCACAAAGAGCTTCTGAAGCCAGGTCAGACAGAAACTTCCCTGCGGCGTGGCAGCCCTGACAAAAACACTTCAGTACAGAAGCCACAGCTGCATGGGTCTTGTTTCTTGAAAGGTAATTCTATCCACCCCTCAAGCAGCTTTTCCTTCCCGCACTGCAGCCGCGATTCGGATCCATGGGTGGCCGAGAGGCGCCATCAATCCAGGACTGCTGTTGCCAGGACACCGAAAATGGACGGGAGAGGAAGCATTTGCCAGGTCCTTGCAGAGCAAGAAGGCACTAAATGCCACCCTTCAGGGCATGCTTGGGGTGCCCACAGGATACGTGGCATGGAGCTGGGCAGCACAGCTGGGCCCACAGTGCCAGCCAGGCAGAGAGCCCATCTCCAAGTCACTTTCAGGGACAAGCTCATGGGCAACTTAGAATATTTATCCAGATGTCACAGTTCACTTGGCAGCAGGAGCAGCGCTGACTGTGAGATCCAGGATTTGCCAGTTGGACTCCAGACGTTTTCTTTTAGGGTCTGGATTCAGACTTAGCCCAGGCCAGATTCTGAGAGAAATGAGGTAGCAGAGCCAAACAGAGAGGTCTGATGAGGGGCCCATTCACAGAGGAGCTGACATCTCTCTGAGCTGCGTTCTGAGGTGTTTGAGTCCTGGCCATTCAC
>PVIR01021125.1:0-29804 GCA_004026965.1 Petromus typicus
ACAGGCGTGAGCCACCAAGTGCTGGGATTACAGGGTGAGCCACCACGCCCGGCACTGTGGTGTGTGGTACTGATTGCTGCTGGGCGTGAGTCTCCACACCCAGTATTGTATGTTTTACTGGGATCAAAGCTGGGCTCTTGCATTTGCAAGGCAGGCACCAGAACCACTGAGCTAAAATCCCCGGCCCCATGATTTATTTTATATAGGAAATTTATATAGAGAATATTCTTTTATTTTTTCTTTGAGACACTGGATCTCACTATGTGGTTCAGTCTGACCTTGAACTCACTAGGTAGCCCAGACTGGTTTTGAATTCAGTAAATCTCCTGCCTCAGCCTAAGTGCTAGGATTATAGATGTGAATCACCATGCCCAGGGGTCTAGAGGATATTGAGAGTCACATGATGAAGAAGGATTTTTATAAGTAACCTTATTAACCAACTGATGTAATGAAGATAAAAGCCTCAAACAGTGTTTCCTTTTGCAGACTCTTGTTCCTCCGATAGTGAAACAGAAGACTCTTTAGAAAAGAGTTTGATAAATGAAGAACTTTTTCCTGATAGCAAAGAAGAATTAGAAAAAAATGAAACTTTAAGTGATGATAAACCAGATGAAGAGAACCCAAAGATAGCCGGACACGTACTCAGAGAAAACGACAGGACAGCAGCTCAGCCTTTGGAAACCCTGCAGCTGGAAGGTGGAGACCCCGAGCACGTGGTGCAGCTCTTTGCAGACAGAGTGGAACACGGGGAGGAAGTTAAGAAAGAGGCAGAAAAGTCTCCGAAGGGCAAGGGGAGGCGAAGCAAGGCGAAGGAAATTTCTTTGGAGATTATAAAGATTGCCTCATTCAGCCAGGGCGAAACAGGAAGCGAGCTTCACGGAGAAGCTCATAATCTTGAATTTTCTTCCTTAGACAGTAAAAGCTTCTCTTCTACCGCCGGAGATGAAATCGACCAGTACGGGAGAGAAAGAAAGCTGAAGCGGAAAACGCTGGGACCCTCGTCTCCGGAGAAGAGGCTGCGGATGGAGAACGGGGTCGGGATCGCGAGCAGCGGCCCGCAGGAGAGGACCGGCCCGGGCGCCGCCGCGCCCCCGGAGCGGCCCTCGGAGGCGGGCAGCGAGGGCATGCCGGCCCTGACCGCCGAGCCGAGCCGCGGCGCCCCCGACACGGACCGGGCCTGCGGGCCACCGGAGCCCCCGGCCGAGCCCAGCGCCGCGCCCGGCCGGGAGGAGGAGGACGCGATGCCGCTGATCGGGCCCGAGACCCTGGTGTGCCACGAGGTGGACCTGGACGACCTGGACGAGAAGGACAAGCCCGGCGCCCAGGCCGAGGCAGCGGCCGCGGACCCCGAGCCCAGCGCGCTGCTCCCCGCCGGCCCGCACAGCTTCTCGGCCGCGGCGTCGCCCTCGCCGCTCGGCCGGGGTCAGGACGAGTCTGCCAGCGCGCGGAGCGAGAGCGACACCCCCGTGGAGGTGGACAGCGCGGCCGAGGAGTCCCCGGAGGGCCCCTGCGAGCGCCGGCGCCCGGCGGGCGGCTTCGAGGCCGGCGCGGGCCCCGCCTGCAGCCCGACAGCGGCGGAGCGAGAGGGCAGAGAGAGGGGTAAGCCTGGCGACGGCCCTCCCTCCGGTGCGCGGCGGTGTCAGGGCTTTTATTCTGCTGTGCCCAGAGGAGTTGCCAGCGTAGAGTAGACAAAATGTGCCCCTCCTCTTTGGTTTTCTTTTTCTTCAAATTCTCTTTCCCCTTATTCCAGGTCAGAAAAGGCCAAGCGATGGGAGTAGTGGAATAATGGCAAAAAAGCAAAAGCGTACCTCCAAACGAACAAGCGCTGTAGCCGAAAATGAAAGGAACGGAGCAGGTCGGTGGTTGGTGCTTCCACGCTGGCGCAGTCATGTCTGCAGGCGGGTGGTCTGATCATTGGGTTATTATTTTGTAAAGGTAGCTTTTTGTCCTTTTCGGTTTTAGTTTTTTTTGAGACAGTCTTGCTGTGTAGTCCAGGCTGATCTTGAACTCATGACACTCCTCCTGCCTCAGCTTCCTGAGTGGTAGGACTATAGCCATGTGCCACCATACCTGGGTCCTTTTTTTTTTTTTGAGACAGGGTCTCACTTTGTAGTTAGGCTGGTCCTGAGCTCAGCCTCAAACTCACATCAGTCCTCCTGCCCCTGCCTCCCCAGTGCTGGGATTACAGGCGTGAGTCACCACACTCGGCATTTGTGGTATGTGGTCATTGGAGATCCAGCTCGGGACCTTACCCTTGCCAGGCAGACACCAGCACTACTGAGCTAAATCTCCTGCCCTCCATTAATTTTTACTCTGGAAAGTACCTTCCTGCCTTTCAATTTTATTTCACACTGGGATTAGCTAGTATTTTTCCTGCTTATTTCATTTGTATTCTTTATAGAAATATGAGAGAAATATATTTGGAAATCACAACTAAAAGAAAAATGATACTTACTATGATTATTAGAAGTGGACGAAGTTGCTGGGTTTGGTGGCACAGACAGTAATCCCAGCACCCTAGGAGGCTCAGGCAGAAGAATCATAAATTTAAACCTGGCCTGGAAAATTTACCAAGACCCTGTCTCAAAATAAAAAAGGCTAAAGATGTATGTAGCTCAGTGTAGAGGCTATGGGTTCAATCCCCAGTGCTGAAAAAATATTTAAAAGTGAGTACAGGGTTGAGGATGTAGCTTCGTGGTTCAGTGCCTGCCTGGCAACTGTGAGGCCCTGAGTTTGATTCCCCGTATCAAAAACAAACAAAATATAAATAAGTAAAAGTTGCTTGGTGCTGGGGTACACAGCTATAAACCCACCTACGACATTCAGGAAGTTGAAGTGGGGAAGTTTTAAAGCCAGCCTAGACAATTCAGCAAAATCTCAAAAATTGAAAGAAGACAAAAACAAACGAAAGTTAAGATTACATTTCCTCAAGGTATGTTTCCCTATCACCTAGCAAAGCTGCTTATTTTTTTGGTATTGGGAATCAAACCTGAGCTTGCCAGGCAGGTGCAGCACCACTGAGCTACGTTCCGGGCCCAGAAAAGCTATTTTATAAATAGTATAAAATAGAGTTGTAAAGGCAGTGCTTGTTGGCACAAGAGTCATTGTGAATGGATTAAATTACGTGGAAAACAAGCTTCTGTGTCAGTAAATATAAGTAATAGAGCATAGAAGTAAATGTGATTAACTTTTGACAAATTATATATCCCTTCTGAAGAGGAAGTTCCAGGTTACACTAAACATGTATTCCGAGGAAAGGACCAGGTAGCTGATACTAAATCAAAGGCATTTCAGAGCACGTTCCAAGTTTTCAGTGGTCACTAACACCTGGCCAGCTATATGGTGTGAGTCTAAGGGAGAGAAGGAGTCAGTGGAGACCAGAGGGAATAGTGCGACCTGTCCCAGAGCCTGTGCCTGGCTTCACGGTGGCCACCCTGGTGGGCACCACCTTGAGCAAGAGAGCACTACTGGTTGGTAGGTTGGTTTTGGGTCCTTGTCCCTACGCATCCACCTTGTGAGTTGAACTCAAGACCTTGAGCTTGCCATGCAGATGTGTCAGTGAACTACATCCCAGCTCTTGTTTTGGTTTTTTTGAGACGGTGTCTTACATTGCTCAGGCTGGCTTGGAGCTCCTCCTGCTTTAGCCACCCAAGTGCTGGGATTACAGGTGTGCCCCCCTCCACCCAGTTTGAAGGAATGTTAAGAGATGTGATTAAAATAGCATGTGATTCTCAGCTCAGTCCTGTTGCTCTGAGGTGTATTGTTGGTCAAGCAGGTCTCTGAGGATTAGATGGTAGTCACATTAACCATACCATTTGGCCCATGTTGACAGCTGCTTCATGGTTCTGTAGCATTAGTGGTGGCTACAGAGGCATATCCACGAATTCAGAGATTGTTTTCCCTTCAAAGAATGCAGCCTCATTCACTTCCTTCATGTGTGGGACGAGGGTAGGGACCCACTTCCCACGTTAGAATTGATGGTCCCTTTGGAGGATCGCCACAGGCACTGGAGAGTCCTCCCTCCTGTCAGACCCTTTCTTTGCGGCAGGTTGGCTGCTGTGCTGTGAGGCCGCTCAGGCAGCTGAGCAGCCCTGGGTTGAGGGGCTGGAGAGTGTCCTGGGCGCCCTGGAGACACATCCTCCAGCCTGTGGGAAAGCCCTGGCTCCAGGTCAAGAGCAGCCTCAAGAGATGCCAGGGCCGGGGATATAGTTCAGTGGTTCTGGCGCCTGTCTTGCAAGCTCAAGGGCCCGGGTTTGATCTCCGGTAACCACATACAATACTGGGTGTGGAGACTCACGCCCAGCAGCAATCAGCACCACATACCACAGTGCCGGGCGTGGTGGCTCACGCCTGTAATCCCAGCACTCGGGAGGCAGAGGCAGGAGGGTTGCTGTGATGTGAGTTGGAGGCTGAGCTCAGGCCAGCCTGAACCACAAAATGAGACCCTATCTCAAAACCTTAAACAAAAAGAGAGGTGGCTGAGTGGGTCATGCAGCCACGCGCATCTTCGTCCTGCCCTCAGGCACCAGATGCTTGTTCTGAACACTTGTGGTTTTAAACTTTCGGGTCGGCCAGTGTGCAGTGCAGCAGGAGGTGACTAGCACCCAGAGAATGTTCTGTAAGAAGTCACACGCCCAAGTACAGAAGGGTAGCAAGACTGCTTCATCTCAAACAGGTTAGATTGGGGCTGGAGGTTTAGCTCAGTGGCACCGAGCTTTGCCTCACTGAGGGAAAAATATAAAGCAAAAAGAAAATCAGATAGTTTAGTTAAATTTTTTTGATGTTGTTTGTAGAATTTCTTTGTAAGTTTGTAGATTACTTCAAATAAAACATTTTAAAAGATTTAAAAAGGAAGGAAGAAAAGATAACAGTGGCTTTTTCTGTTTGGAAAATTTCTTCGCCTTCACTAAGGCAATAAAGCAAGGATAAGTTAAAGAGATCTGAGAAGTGACTAGGATTTATTTATGAATGAAGAGACAGAGATGACATTGGGTAACCCCTATGGGGACTAGAAACCAGGGACAACAGTCAGTGAACACCAGTGAGTTTGATTAAGGAGCTTCAAGTGCTGCAGAATTTGGCCAGTGGTGTTTGGGACCCTTAGAAAGAGCACAGGTGAGGTCAGAAGGCCTGGCAGTCAGGACAGGAAGGGGTTTTTCTCTCGAGAAATGTGGCCCCGGGCCAGCGTTGTAGCTTACTGCATCGTGGCCACTTGGCAGCTGCGAGGTCCTGAGTTCCAGGAGTAAGTGAAGATACCGTTTCCTCTGGAGAAAAACTTCTCCTTCGAGACAGAAAATAAAAAACAGAGACAGTCAGGACAGACAGGCAGGGAGCCAGAGGACCGAGTGTGCAGCTTCCAGCTTTGCTTTGTCAGTGAGCACAGTCGGCTCTTGGCTTTTGAAAGTGAATACAAGATAGAGAGTTTGAAAACAGAAAGAAGACGCAGAGTCCCAGCTTGTTATCATGGGAGCCCACAGCCTCCCGGAGGGTGACCGGGAGATCCGAGATGGGCGGGACAGGCCTGCTTCTCACATGCTACTCTGTTTTAAAAGTTGGGAATGTGTCATCAGGATCTTTTCTGTGTTGTATAGGTAGCATGAGTTGGTCTGCTCTTGAATAACTTTTACCTTTTACTTGCATATAAATGGAGTAGTGCTACCCTGTTTTATAACCTTTCTTATTGATTTAACAGTATATATCGGTTGCCACTTTTGTCCTAATGAACTCAAGCTCATTCTTTTTAACAGCTTTAGCAAAGTGTTCAGTAATACGAAATTTTTAGTCTTTTTGTTTTGTTTTGTCTTTTGAGACAGGGTGTCACTTGTAGTTCAGGCTGGCCTGAAACGCATGCTGATCCTCCTGTCTCAGCCTCCTGAGAGCTGGAATTACAGGCCTGTACCACCATACCTGGCTCTTTTAGTCATTTTTACACTGAGGAATGTTTCTGTTTTTTTCATTTTTTAATTTCTATGAACTTTGTGCATTTATACTTTTTTTTTTTGGACACCAAGAAGCATAAGGGCAAGGTCTGTTGCACGTGGTTCTCTGAGGGTTTATAAATGGGACTCTCAAGTCAACTTTTATTATTCTCTAAGTGAACTTTTATTATTCTGCGTCACAGGACAGAGCAGCGATAGTGAAGATCTTCCTGCCATAGACAACTCAAGCAAGTGTACTCCAGTAAAGCATCTCAGTGTATCGAAGCCACCAAAGCTCACACGGTCGCCGGCCAGAATCTCCCCTCACATCAAAGATGGAGAGAAAGAGAAGCAAAGAGAAAAGCATCCCAGTTCCTCCCCCAGGACGTATAAGTGGAGCCTCCAGCTCAGTAAGAAGCTCGTGGGTGACCTGGGTGTCTGTCGTGAACAGCAGTCTTAGAGTATAGTTTGGCTTAATGCTCACAAAATAGGAGCAATGCTGTAAGCAGCCTGGGTATTCTGCGTCAGTGCTTACGACTTGCTGGCTTGATGCTGACGTGCACTTTCATAGCCACCTCGATGAGTACGAAAGAAGACGCTCCGTTCCAAAGTGTGTGTGGGTGTCACAAAATAGTGAATCCAAAGTGCCCTTCACATACGGTGCCTCATGTTGACATTTTCATATGTTTTTATGGTCACCTCAGTATTACATGTTTAATTTAGAAAATCTAGACTACGTTAACAACTCTTAAGAGTGCATTTTTAGCCGGGCATGGTGGCTCACGCTTGTAATCCCAACACTCAGGAGGCAGAGGCAGAAGGATTGCTGAGTTCGAGGTTTGCCTAGGCTACCTAGTGAGCTCAGAGCCAGCCTGAACTACAAAAGTGAGACCCTGTCTCAAAAAAAAAAAAAATTTAAAAATTAAAAAAAAAAAAAATGAATTTAACTCATGCTTTCTCAGTCTTAAAGAGCTTCATTTAGCTTTGTACGGTAAGTCTTATGAACAAGAGCTTTTAATTTTTAAAAGAACTATCATGTTTTATTTCCTCACAGTTATTTTTAAATCCCAGTTAACTTCTTTTTCCCCTTTCAGATGAATTAGATAACATGAACAGTACAGAGAGGATCTCTTTTCTCCAAGAAAAACTGCAGGAAATCAGAAAATACTACATGTCTTTGAAGTCTGAAGTTGCAACCATAGACAGGCGCAGAAAAAGATTAAAAAAGAAAGACAGAGAAGGTAATGATGTCGCTCTTGGCCGCCTCTCCAGCGTGTGTCCTAGCGTTTTGGAAGGTTTTCCACTTGCTGAATGTCCAGCGCGTGTATCACTGTTTCCTCCCGTGCTGCAGTCGGTTGTTGCGATGAGTCAGCAGACGACTGGCAGAACGAGACCTCGGAGCGGCGTCGAGGCCCGTTCGGCAGCACAGGCCAGTGTGCCAAGTGCATGGGTCCTTAGGAAGAGCCAACCAACCCAGCTACCAGGCAGTCGGGCAGGACAGTGTGGTCCTAGGAGTCTGCAGGAGAGGTGTCTGAGCCAGACTGTAAGATGTGTGGAGGTGACTTTCAGTTAAACACAGATGCTAGGTACTCAAGCTGTGCAGCAGTACCTGGAAAGGAGATGAAAAGCCCTCTGGCCCAGATTCACTGGTGATCAAATTAAAGCAAGGAGAAATTATTACGTACTGGTAGAACTACAGGAAAAATAGTGTCAAAGTTGTCGGTGACAGTGGCTGGGAAAGAGTTTAAGAAAAGGGGAATTTACATAAGTTTTGTGGAAGAACAAATTGCTACAGATACTTGAGTAGTACTGTACCCCCAAAGCTGGAAATGTGCATAGGACATTAATTTTATTTCTAGAGGTATTTGTGGGCTTGTTTGTTTGTTTTGAGACATGATTTTGCTATGTAATTCACATTACCCTTAAGCTCACTAAGTAGCCCAGGCTGGCCCCCAACTCTGGGCAGTCCTCCTGCCTCAGCCTCCAGAGTGTTGGGATCACAGATGTGGGACACCATGCCCCACTCTTAAGTGCCTCTTTTGGGTGTAGAAAAATTTTTACACTTATGGCCAGGGAGAACTGCACTGTTTGGAAATAAAGAGAAGTAGAAAATATCCTGAGTAAGTATTCATAAATACTGGAGGGGGAGTTAATAGTGGTTTGTTGGTGTTTAAAAATTTAGCCGTATGTAGTCTCCTGGCTACTCAGGAGACTAAGGCAAGAGGATGGCATGTTCCACGCCAGCCTGGGAAACTTCATGCGGCCCTGTCCCCCGTGGGGACGCGGCTACTGCCCCCTGGGTTTAAGCCCCACTGCTGCAGGGGAAAAGTGAAAACCATATACATCCACAAGGAGAAGAGGGTGAGGCAGCGGAGG
The DNA here is from genome assembly GCA_004026965.1 of Petromus typicus. Taxonomy (NCBI): domain Eukaryota; kingdom Metazoa; phylum Chordata; class Mammalia; order Rodentia; family Petromuridae; genus Petromus; species Petromus typicus. The sequence continues at coordinate 8,295 of PVIR01021125.1, forward strand.
CCATCCCAGCACAGCACAGCTGGTCTTCTCACTGGAGCACACACAGGTGTCGGGAACTGCCGACTCCCACACGGGCAGCCAGTTCATAGCCCGAGGTCTGCCAGCAGGGGGACGGAGGAGATTGGCAACGGCTTGGTGGGAAGTGGCAGGAGGAATGGAGCCCTCTTCTCCGCCCTGGAGGCAAGCTTCCATCTCCCCAGCCCAGAAAGCAGCAGGCTAACATCACAGAAGAGTCCGGGAGGGGGACGTGGGGACTTGGGGACGAGCTGTAGCTGAAGGGGAGGGTTCAGCGTTAACCAGAAGCAGTGGTTAAGGTGCCCAGTGAGGAGTCGGGGTGAGACGCCCCTCCCCCTTTGACCGGAGAGCAGTCCTTTCCCGTGAACTAGCCACAGCCGAGCATATGCACATTCCTGGAAGGATCTGCGTGTTCTGCGGGCTCTGATCCCCCAGCCGGAGTGACCCAACACAGCGGCCCTGAGCCAGACGGTGAGCTCCTGGCTGGTCACCGGAGCCTTGCAGGCAGCCTCCTCGGCCCTCACTGTGGAAGCTGCGTCAGGTGCTGCATGAAAACTTCTAGGAAAGGACTTAGAAGAAATAATGTACCGTATTTTTTTTCCAAAACACAAAAATTTGATCCTGTTAAAAAAAAAATCATTATAGAATGGCTCTCTTAAAAATGTTATGGTATAAATGTGTTTAAAAATTGATAGAAGGGATAAATATAAAGCTGAAGAAATCTCTTTGGAATGTCAGAGGGTAGAGAGAAGTCAGGAAACAAGTGGTGGATCCGATGAGGAGACCTAACTGCTGGGTCATACAGTTTCTAGAGAAAGCACTAAACAGATTTGGGGGGAAGTTACCACCAGAGAAGTGTTATTTTAAAATTCCACAGCTGAAGGTGAGATCAGACGGCTAAAAAGACTCACAGTGTCTTCTGTAAAAACCACGGAATTTGGGCAGGAGTACATTGTGAAGCCAGAACTCCATGCACAGAGTAGGTTGTTCATGTTGATCATCCATGACACCATTCAAAAAAGCTGCGGGTCACAGAACAGCAACCAATTTTTTTTTTTTATTATTTACTTTTATCATTGTTATTATCTTGGCAGTATTGGAAATTAAGTCCAGAGCCTTTGCATTGTCTGCTAGTCTTTCTATTTCTGTTTTCGTTTTTCTTTCCTTTTGTAAATTTTGAGACAGGGTGTTCTCATCTGCCGAGGCTGCACTCACAGTTTGGATCCTCTGCTCCATCCGGCCTTCCAGCATGCCGGGGTCCTGGGTGTGCACAACCACTCTGGCCACCTCGAGTTTTTTGTGTCAGATTTCTCTGGGATTGTACTAGAAACTTGAAGGCGTGTCAGGAAGACCACACAGGACACAGTAAAGGAAAGTCCCAGGAGAATGTGGACAGAGGTGTAGGGGATTGTGGCATAGCGTGCTGCAGAAATAGGATGGGGTTCCTGGAGGCCATCAGAGGACGAATCATAAATGCCTTGGCCTTGTTAAGTTTTCTGCCCCTGGCGGAGATTTAAGGAATGAATTACTGGTACGATAACCTGTGTCCCATGTGACCTGGAATTGTTCTCCAAGGGCAGCAGGTTTTAATTCTTGGAAATAGCATAGAACAAATGGAAAACTAGAATGTCTGTTTCTATTTTTTATTTTTTTAATTCTGCATTTTTATCGGTGCATATTTGTCACACCTATCGATCACATTCACCATAGATTTTACTTTATATGTAACATATCTTGATTCTTCCTTCCCCATTCTCTTCTCTCTCCCTTCAGCTCTTCCTCCCCTTTCCGTTTGCAGAAGCTTTGTCTCCATTTCTCCGTCTCATGTTTTCCTGTTCTTCCCCCCCCCCGTTATCCTCCCCGTTTGAGCATGTTCTAACTGCCCAGTACCTGTCCCTCTTCCTGCTCATTGTTACCCTTTGGATTTTTCACACAAGAGATTAATACAGTCTGTGAACCTGTGTGTCATTTATTTCACGTAAGGTTATGGTCTTGAGGTACATAAGTGACACAAGTTTATCGTCCTCTTTTAGCAGAGTAGTGCTTCACTTTATTTAATCCATTTCCTTTCTCCATTCATCTATTGATGAGCATCTGGGCTGTTTCCAGGATTTAGCTATTATAAATTGCGCCGCTATAAACATGGGTATGCGTATATCACCGAGGTACAATGCTGTTAAGTCTTCAGGGAAGATACTGAGGAGGGGAAGAGGTAGGTCAAGTGGAACCGCTACTTTCAGTTTCTTCATGAATCTCCATACTGATTTCCATATTGGTTGTACCAATTTACATTTTTACCAACAAGGAGGGTTCCTCTCTCCCCATAGCTTTGCCAGTGTTTGTCCTTGGTTGACTTACTGATGAGAGCCATTGATTGTGAAGGGAAATGGTATCCTAGGTTTTAATTTGCATTTCTCAAACGACCAAGTGATGTTGCACATTTATTCATATTTTTGTTTGCACTTCATCTGTGAAATGTCTATTCAGTTCAGAAGTCCTTTTTTGGATTGGATCTTTACATTTGGGGAGATTTTTTTTTTTTTTTGAGCTCTTTATGTATTTTACATTTAGTCCTTTGCCTAAGGATGAGCTGATAAAATTTTTTCCCTTTTTGTGGATTGGCCCTGCAGTCTGTTTGTGGTGGTTTCTTTTTCTGTCAAGAAGCTTTTAAATTTGATACCATCCAATTATTGATTCTTTGTAGTATTTCTTTTGTGCTCAGTTTTGTTCATAAAGTCTGTATCTATTCCTGCATCTTCTAGAGTTTACCTGTTTTCTATCTTCGATCACATTGTTTTGGTTGTAACATTTACGTCTTCACTCCATTTAGTTCATGATAAGAGATGCGGACCTACACTTAATCTTAAGCATTTAGAAGTGCAGTTTTCCTTGCAGCCTTTTGTAAAAAGGCCTTCTTTCTTCCTGTAAAGATGTTTGATTCCTTTGTCAAAGGTAAGGTAGTTAGTTGAGCGTGCTTGGAGTTGTATTCTGCATCTTAATTCTCTTCCATTGCTGAGTATTTGCCAGTACCATGCTGCTTTCTTATAGTATAATTTCAAGTCAGGGATTGTGATGCTTCCTACCTTGTCCTTGTTGCTCAGAATTGCTTTTTTTATTCTGCGTCGCTCCTGGTTCTGTATGGATTTTAGGATTGGTTTCTAGTAATGTGATATGTGCTGTTGATACGGTGTTGCCTCAATTCATGAACTTAATTCATCCCACCATTCTGGAAAAGATAGCCATGTTCATGGTTGTGTGAGAAAGATCCCCATGGTCCTGTTGGTTAGCTGATCCAAAGTTCATTAACAAAAGCAAAATGTTGAGAGAGGTCTCCATTTGTGAACCAGATTGTGCAGCATTCGTGCAGGAGTGAGGTACACAGTGTTGTGATTGGGATTATTTTATTTGAGATAGGGTCTCACTTTGTAGTTCAAGCTGGTCCTGAACTCAGCCTCAGACTCACAGACCTGTGCCTGTCTGCCTCCCCAGTGCTGGGATTACAGGCGTGAGCCAGCACACCTGGCACTGCGGTATGTGGTACTGATTGCTGGTGGGCTGAGAGTCTCTACACCCAGTATGGTTGTATGTGGTTACCAGGGATTGAACCCATGACCTTCTGCTTGCAAAGCAGATACTGGAACCAATCCCCAGCCCTGGATTATATTTATTAACCAGAAAAATTTTACTGAGAGAAAGATAGCTCCTATCTAAGAGAGAAAAGGGAGACTGGAAAGTAGGGTACTCCTACAGTGTTTCTTGTGTGGAGCATATTGTTGGATGTTGTTTTTTGATCCATTCTTTGGTCTGTTCTATCAGTCGGGGAATTGAGATCATTCACATGGATGGTTATAACTGGTCTGTATTGACTTATCCATGTCATATTTTCCTCTTGTTGGTTCACTTTCTTTCCTTTTTGTTTACATTTCTTGCTTTGCCTGGTGGATTCATTCTGTTGGGATTCTTGAAATTGTTCTTTTTCTACAGTGTCGTTTAGAATATTTTGAAGTACAGGTTTGGTGGTCATACATTTCTTTAGGTATTCTATATCATGGAAATACCTTATTTCCCTATCAATTTTGAAAGATAATTTTATAAGACACATTGATCTGGGTTAGAAGTTTTGTTTTTTCTTTCTTTCTTTTCTTTTTATTTTGAGGTGGTTTTCTATTATGGTTATGAATATTTCATTCCAAGCTGTTTTTGACTTAAGAATTTGAGTTGAAAAGTGTACTGGGATTCAAATGTATTTTCCTTTATAGGTAATTTGTTTCTTTCCTTTAATAGCATTTAGTATTCTGTCCTTATGTTATATTTCTAGATTATTGTCTGTCATGTGCTTTGGTGTAGTTTTTTTCTGGTCATGACTATTTGGAATTCTATATGCCTCACTTATTTGTATGTTATATATTTTTTCCATGCTAAGAAAGTTTTCTTTTTTCTTTTTTTTTTTTTTTAGGTTTTTTGAGACAGGGTCTCGCTTTGTAGTTCAGGCTGGCCCTGAGCTCAGCCTCAAACTCACATCACAGCAATCCTCCTGCCTCTGCCTCCCAAGTGCTGGGATTACAGGCGTGAGCCACCACGCCCGGCACTGTGGTATGTAGTACTGATCGCTGTTGGGCATGAGTCTCCACGCCCAGTGTTGTATGTGGTTACCAGGGATCGAACCCGGGTCCTTGCGCTTGCAAGACAGGCACCGGAACCACTGAGCTAAATCTCTGGCCCTGAGAAAGTTTTCTGCTGTTACTTCTGTGGACAGGTCTTTTTTTATGTCCTTTGTGTTATCTTCTGATTCTTCATTGATTCCAGTTAATGTCAATCTTCTTTACATCACCTAGCAGTTGTTGGATTGATTTTTTGATCCTTTATTTTTCGGAGCTCTTTCATTTCACGGTTGCCAGCCACAACCCTATTTTCTAGATCTAATATCTAGAAAATATCTATGTGTGGATTTCACATTGGTTCCCTGCTGCATATATTTTTAATAGGAATTTTAATCTCCTAGATTTCAGTTTGAGTCTGTTTCTTAGAATCCACTTCTTTTCTGAGCTGGCGTACATGATTTCCATATCTTTCCTAACCTCCTTTTTGTTTACTTGTTTATTGTTTTATTTGTATCTTCTGTGGATTCAATGGTCGTTTTCTTCATTGTGGTCATTGTTTCTTTAGATGTTTTGCTTTGTTTTGGCAGAAGACTTATTGATTTGTTTGGTTACTTCTGCTGCAGCCATTTCAGAAAATTCAGCTGGGTGACTTTTTATTTCTTCTACCTCAGAGCTCCCTTGATTTGCCTTCAGTGAGTTAAGCATTATGGCGTATTGCTTCCCTGCTTTCTCATTTTCTGTTTATTTGTTTTCTGCATTGAGGCTTGTACATAGGAAATGATTACTTTTCAGAGATGTCTTCTGAGTGTAGCCAGCTTTTGGGTTTTAATGACTCAAGGATCCCAGGATCTTGCCTCTTTGTTTTTTGCTTTTTGTTGTTTTGTTTTTTTTTTTTTTTTGAGACAGGGTCTCGCTTTGTAGTTCAGGCTGGTCCCAAACTCAACCTCAAGTTCAGGAATCCTCCTTCCTCTCCCCTGAGTGCTGGGATTACAAGCGTGAGCTATCACGCCCAGTGCTGTGGTATATGGTAGTGATTGCTGGTGGGCGTGACTCACCATACCTGGTATTGTGTGTGGTTATCAGGGATCAAACTTTGGGACCTTGTGCTTACAAGGCAGGCAGCAGAACCACTGAGCTAAATACCTGGCCCTTGCCTCTATTAGGGATAAAAGGTTGCTGCTTGTTTGGCGTATTTCCCAGTCTTTGGTACTGGACTATATATTGTTTATGACCCCCAAACAATCTAGTATTGGCATACCAGGAAGATCAATTGATCACACCTTAGCCAAAGTAGTACAATCTGTGATGAGTATCAAGCACAGACTGGAAAATGACAAACAGTGGTACCTATTCATTTGTCTCCAGCCACAGGTACAACATTTATAGTTATATAACAAAATCTAAGACAATCAGAAAATTTTATTCAATAAGTATCCACTCGATAGTGTGATTTTACCTGAAGGAGAGAAAGTTTAAAAGGAATCAGAGGGAAAAAAGAGACAAGAAAGAGATTAGAAGCAAGGGTGAATGACGAAGAAAGATTACCTACGTGTCAGGAAACTGGTAAAAAAGAAAAAGAAAGAAAAAAAGGAATAAACAAAAATAAGACCAAAACAAAACAGACTAAAAGCAATCAATGTTCACACTCAGAAAAGAGAACAGCGACGAAGAGAACGACAAAATTCCCACAAGCAGTGAAAAGAAATGAAACATCACTGCGATCTGAAGCCTGTGTTTATCTTCTGAAGTCTCGTTTTTGTCCGAATGTGCAATTCAGAAGGCGACTCTTCTCTAGCTGGTAGACTGGGGAGGCAGCCAGTGCCCAGATCTTTGCCGGGTAGTCCCACCAAGCAGCAGTAGGATTAGGGGGAGGTTGGGGCCTGAGTTCTCTGTTTTGTAACCTTCTCGGCGTCTTTTGGTGGCCTGATCTTGGCTTTTTATCTCTGAATATCTCCTGTCATTGTCCCTTACTCAGTCACTGTGGGTTTTTAACACTGGGAACCCTGAGATGAAGCCAACCCACGCTGCTCTGGACCCAAGTTTATTGGTCCCTCTCTAAAGTCAGATCTAAGAAGCACTCTTCCCCGGGACGTGGCCGCCCCTTGGTCTGGAATCACTCACCAGCTGCTGTGGCCCACGGCGCCCACTGCTCTGCCCACTGGTGTGTGTCCTGTTGGCCTCTGGACTCACTGCTTTCACTGTGTCCTCCCTAGATTCAATCTTCATTTCTTGGCAGGAGCCAGGAGCCAGGGACAGGTAAAGATCCCCCCTTCCTTTTCCTCTGTTGAGGCCTGTCTGTACTTGCTCTGCGGGCTCTGGTTTTCCCTTCAGATCCTTCGTGGCTCCCAAGGATCCACGTCCCTCCTCTTTTTCTACCCCACGTTGTTAATTTCCAGAGTCTGCACTGCAGGTGTTGGAGGGGTTGAGTTGCTGCCTCTTAGCACTCTGCCATCTTTCAGCAGATTTTTTTCCTTAAAGGTCAGCAGTAGGGAGTTTTTACTCTTGGGAAGAGCAAATTAATACATTGAAGTTATTTCCTGTACTCTGTTTTGATTCTTTTGTTTGTTTTCTTAGCTTTTTGTAATGAGTTATTAGATTGGCACACTGAGTGATTTCCAACACCCATGAAAGACGCTGTTGTTAGGAGTCACATGTCTTACTGCTAGTCACACGTTCACAAATGTACTTGAATCAGTAAATATCAATAAGTAAAGTAAAACACAGACAACTGGGCAGAGATTGGGCAGGTGACAGGAGAGCTTCTCAGGGAAAACTGAAAGCCAGAGAGAAGGTAAAAGGAAAAAAAATCTATAAATGATAAAGTATCTCATGCACATATAGTCATCCTTACTTCATGTGACATCCCCCTGGGTTTCTAGTAAAGCCTTTTGAACATTATCTTTCCTGATCAGAGACCCACATTCCATCCTCAAGATTCTGGTACTTGACGGTTACTGGAAATTCTCTGGGTTATACGAATTCTCTTACCGTCTTGTGACCCTTCAATGAAGCAGAATTCCCTGCTGTAGTGAGAATTTATTTCCGACTTACTTTGTCTTTCATTTGTACCAAGACAAGTTCTTTCCTTGGATCTTTCAAGTAAGGGTTTAAGCGTTTATTTTTTTCTGTCTTTGCACTTGGCGGGATGTTCCCCTGACCCGCCTCATCCCAAGACGACTGAGCCGAGGGCCTTGTGAGGCGTGTGCTGCGCGCCTGAGCTGCACTCCCAAGCTCTGCGGGGGCTGCCACGAACTGCTGAGTTACTCTATTGACCAAAGGCTGATTCTCGCTCCCTTGAGCCAGAGGAAGAAGTCCTTGCAGGCCATATGTTTTCTTCTCATAGCACACTGTAGAAGCCTGTAACTGAAGTGAAAACTGTTCAGAACCTCCCCGGTGGCCTCTGGCTGCGTGTGTTTGTGATTTGGGGTCTAATACACTTCCTTTGATTCTGCAGTGTCTCACGTGGGGGCCTCCATGTCCTCGGCTTCTTCAGACACTGGGATGAGCCCCTCATCGTCATCGCCCCCCCAGAATGTCCTTGCTGTAGAGTGCAGGTGATGAACCTTCGCTCTGCATTCCAGCGACGCGCTGCCATGGACAGAACTTCCGAAATCCCACCGGCAACCGCAGAAAGCACTCAGCTGGCTGACATAGCTAAGTAGACCCTGTGGACTTCCCCCGGCTGGATTGTAGCTATCCCCTCTCCCTTCTTTTTTCTTGTTGCAAAAAACAAGCTGATAAATAATTGAAGGTTAGGCAGCCTGCCATATTTGTCAGAAGTTTCCCTCTTTTTTTTTAAATTTTTTTTTGTGTGTGTGATATAGAAAAAAGGGCACTTAGCAAATTTGAATTTGTATAATAAAGCTTTCAGGTGTTATTGAAATCATAGACAAGCAAGTGCACATGATAAACATCGAATATTATCCAGCCGAATAGTTACTGCTGCACTTTCACTGAGATGTATTTAGACACTTGGTGAGTAAGGGGTTTATGTTTTGTCATTTTTATTATTGTTGATTTTTTTTTTTTTTTAGTGGAAGCACTTGCTATTTAGAACTGCCAAAGTATATGTTCAGCAGTGTGCCCCGATTTAAAGGTGTAAATGGGACAAAATAAATTGTGAAAGGAAGTGCAGTTGACTGAAAACTACAGTTGTAATAAGTCTTCCACTTTTTATAGGACTTTTGAGCACACAATTATGCAAATATTTTAATGTTTATTAATGTGTACAGTGGAATTGTGAATAAGTTTTCAGTGGACTATCTTATCCCTTGACAAAAATATTTTGTCTTTTTCTATGTAATTTCAGAGTTTTTATTTTGTTACAAAAATACAAAAATGAAATATATAACAACAATGAAGTTATTTAACAAGATTTCTAAAGCTGAAATTTTTGTGTAAAATATGGTATTATCTTGCAACTTGTTAAATATATTTATTCAGACATTGGATGTTGTATTTTTATGTATTTTTAAAAATATTAATAAAATGGAAAAAAAGACAATTGTAGGTTAACTCAGTCTCTGGATGGCACTAGCTCTCAGTGGTCCCTTTCCAGGACGGCATGTCCAGCAACCCACCTGTGCAAGGGGAGTCTCTCTGTCCTCCGAACAGAACAGAGCTGTCGGTGGGCGTGTGGATGGTTCACACAGGTCCTCCCTTAGAGACTTTGGCAGTCCTCGTATTTCAACTGTTTGGAGGATCAAAGCTTTGGTTGCCCTTAACATGCTTGTCACAGTGTTTATGTTTGCTGTACTGCCGAATCAATTTATATCTCCCAACGTTGAGATGCAGCAACTCAGTAAAGCATCCTGTATGCTTCGTCTGAGGGTTGTCCCACAGACCGATACTTCTTGTAAATAATTCTTCAAAAATTATGTATTTAAAGCAGTTTTGCATATGCATTATGTAAAAAGGTGATTTTTTTAAAGAGCAGTTTTTAAACTCATGTTTATACATCGAGAGGGATTTTTAAACCTCCTTTTCTGTGTTTCATATGCGGTAGAGTAATACTCTAGATGCTCTAGACTGTATAGCAGGATCTGGTTTTCAAGAAGATCTAACCCTAGTAATGGCGCTTAGCGTTGCTGACACCATTGTTTCTTAATTTTATTTTACCATATTGTGAACTTGTGATTCAGATTCCTTCCCCATTTTCTCAGAGAATTAAAAACAAAAGTACCCTTGTAAAATGCACATTGCTGTCTTTTCTTTGCAAAGCAGAAGAATTTCAATGTAAAATAAAAATGGAGCTCAGCAGTCAGTATTAGTAAATGCCAGGTTTTAAACATAGGCTTTATATTTTTAAGTTTTCATTTAAGTGATTGCTCTTTCCCCAATGTCAGTAACTTAAAAGTTGGAAAATCAGATTTCGCAGAACAAAGCATTCTAGTATATTCTGTCTTTATTATAAATATTTCTAGAACTTAATTATAAAAATGAACAAAGTCATTTAAATCTAGTTGGAACTACCAAGCAATCGTAAATGTATTCATTACATATTTTAATGACTTCTTTCCGTGGCAATTTAATAAATTAACTAAATTATCAGTTTGAGTACTGACTCTTCTAGTTGATAAAAACTTGGTAGTGAAGTATTGAAATGTTGCTAAAAAGAACAGAATGACATACTCATTGAAGAGGTATGTAAACAAACATTGCTCAGAGCCTTTTGATGACTGGAAGAGATTACAAGTTTATATGCGTATTGCCTGGGCCTTACAGCTCAGATACCGGGCAGATTTGGAATGTACCTGACTTTTATTTATTTCATACAGAGTCTCACTCTGTGTAGTGCAGGATAGCCTAAAGTTTACTACGTAGGCCTGGCCGGCCTTGAACTCACTGCAGACCTCCTGCCTCAGCCTTCTGAGTGCCGGGATTACACACGTTCACTCACTATCACACACAGCTTACCTAAGCTTGAGATATCTCTTGCATATGACTAAAAAAGTAAAAGTACAAAGGCATTCTTTAGTATCTAATATTAAAGTTACTATTTATTACAAGTATGATATTTAAGGCTGTATAGCTTTCTGTTTTAGTATTCCATTGTGTGCTTTTGTTTTTGTATTAAATTTATAGATTTCCTGTCCTTAAGAAAGTTGTACTTAGCACATTTTGAAAGACTACAACGTACTGTGTCTGTGAAATTGCTTTGAATTGTGCATTTTTGTGAATTAGCTGTTCGTTATATACCTATGTTCTTGAACCCTGTAATTTGACATAGCTCTTCTTTGTGAAGCTACTCAAAAGTATTCAACAACGCACAAAACCATTAACCACAGTTATTCTGTCAGCCATTTATTATATTCTGTGAGGCAGGGGGTAGGCTAATAAACCCCAGGAAGGATAAAAGCAACCCGAAGAAATTCCGTTTTCATGGTATGTGTAATAAGTTAGACAATACATGGAATTCTCAACTGCAGGCACGAGCAGCATGTGAAATGAAATCATTCTACAGAGCCTTGCCAGAGGAAGGCTGGGAGGCCTTGCAGAGTGACAGCCCAGCTCGGCACTGCTGCACCGGTGAGGACGAGGCGGGCCCAGGGGCCCCTGAGAGGTGTCAGAACCCCCTGGGGAGGGAGAGGCTGGCGGGAGGAGGTGCCACGGTAGCGGTGAACAGGTGAGGCGGGTGACCCCTCTGCCTCTCATCCCGTCCCTACCTGCCTTGTGCTGTCTCATGGCCACTTTGCCCTGAAGCTTTTTTTTTTTTTTTTTTTTTGAGACAGTCTCACTTGGTAGTTCAGGCTGGTCCTTAGCTCAACCTCGAACTCACAGCAGTCCTGCCTTGGCCTCCCAAGTGCTGGGATGACAGGCGTGAGCCACCACGCCCAGCACTGTGCTGTGTGGTACTGACTGCTGGTGGGCATGAGTCTCCGCACCCGGCATTGTTGTATGTGGTTACTGGGATCAAACCCAGGCCCTTGCACTTGCAAGGCAGGTGCTGGAACCACTGAGCTAAATCCCCAGCCCTGCCCTGAAGCTTCTGTTGATGCCTACCACCCCAAGACTGCCCTCCCTCGTGATCCGGGGTCGCTTCCTGTGTTGTGTTCACTGTGAGTGGCTATTTCTGCCATTCCTGAGAATTACTTCAAGCTGAGCTCCTCGGTCCAGGTGTGACCCACAAAATGCCTAGTCTGTCATCCAACACACAGAAGGTGCCCGGAAACTTGTTGAGAAAAGTTACTTTCAATGGTTGTTGTTTCTGCCTTTTAAAAAACTGGTAATCCTTATGCAGAAAGCCAGACATTTGAAAGTCTCTAAGGCTCCTTTTAGAAAGTGAGAGTTAGGGGCCAGGGATATAGCTCAGTGGTTCCTGCACCTGTCTTGCAAGCACGAGGGCCTGGGTTCAATCCCCGGTAACCACATAACAATACTGGGGGTGGAGACTCACACCCAGCAGCAACCAGTACCACATACCACAGTGCCGGGCGTGGTGGCTCACGCCTGTAATCCCAGCACTCGGGAGGCAGAGGCAGGAGGATTGTGATGTGAGTTGGAGGCTGAGCTCAGGGCCAGCCTGCACCACAAAGTGAGACCCTGTTTCCAAAAAAAAAAAAAAAAGTGATAGAGTAGCATTGGGGAAGTGGAGATTCGTGCAGAGCGCTCACGTGCTCCCTCACGGATGCTCTTCCCACTCCCGCACTGCCACGTGTGCACGGTGACGGGTTTCCACCCGACACACGAAGAGTCCCAGGCTGGCATCTCACCGTTCGTGAAGCTGACTCAGCCCTGCATGGAGTTTACACCAAGATGGGATTTCCACAGACAGAGTCTTGAGAATAGAAAATTTGTTAGACTTTAAATTCTTTTTACCAAATTACATTATGTTTTCCATGTTCCCTGTTTAATTCCTATAGACTGACTGTGTACCTTTTTAGACCAAGTTCATTGGGCAGTGTGCATAACTTTGGTGTTTGGAGCTGACATCATCTTGAGGCCTTCTCCACTTTGTACTTTGATTCACACAGAACACGGTGGAAAAGTTCTGCTGTGAAGAGTCCAAGGGACTTCCATGAAAATATAAAGTAGGCTGTCTGAATCAGGATTCTGACCAATTAGGAGTTAACGTTGTGAGCATATAAAAACCCATTAAATATGAATTTTAGTTGAACAAATAAAGTTCTAGTATGAGTATGTCCTGGACAAAACACTGTTATTAAAATTCAAATGTAACTCTTTTTTTTTTTGTTTTTGAGACAGGATCTCACTTTGTAGTTCGGGCTGGAGCTGAGCTCACTTTGTAGTTCGGGCGAGCCTGGAACTCACAGCAATCCTCCTGCCTCTGCCTCCCGAGTGCTGGGATTACAGGCGTGAGCCACCACGCCTGGCATTGTGATACAGGGTATCAGGGATTGAACTCGGGACTTTGCACTTGCCAGGCAGAACATCTAGACGCAAGCTGTAACAGAAGGTAAATGTTCCCTTGGATCCGACAGTTCTCTGTGATCTGTATACGTTCAGGGGGATTCATATAAAATGGTTCTTTGCAACGATTGCTGTGATCAGAGTGAGAAAGAACCATGGATAAGTGAGTTGACATTAATTAAATTCAGTAATTAGAGCAGTTAGCAGAGCAGAACTGGGCCCAGGATGTAGCTCAGTGGCCCTGTGCCTGCCTGTCAAGCATGAGGTCCTAAGTTTGATCCTTGGAGTAGAACTAAATACAGTGGACCCTCAGCTTAGGCCCAGCCTGACATATGAACAACTTGGGCTAATTAGGTTAGTGAAAGATTCATTGACCTTTTCATCTGTAGCATAAGCTCAGGATAATCATCCAGATCTTGCTGTACTGACTTAGAACCAGCCCTCTGGAACAGATAAAGTATGTAAGGGTCTATCGTATATCAACATGAAATAAATCTAGAAAAAAAGAAAAGTTAGTAGGAAGAGCAAGTTGCCAAGTGGTATATAAAATACAGAAAAATTGCTGCAAAATTTGAATATTCCAAATAATACAATGTCCAGTTTTGTAAGCAGGACTGTAGCAGTTGACAGCAGTTTTCTTCCGAGGATAGGAAAAGGAGGGTATGTACAGCATTTACCCTGACAGGACCTGAAGCCATCTGACAGGATATCAAGACGCTGACTGTCCTTCACCACTGGCCCAACTGTCTCCACCAAACTCATGTTGGAACCCAGTCTCCACGGATAACAGGGCTCACCGTGACTGCTGCAAAAGCCAGTCTGGCTGGTCTCAGATGTGCTCCTCTTCCCAGGTGGCGCCCTGCAGACCCCACCAGCAACGTGTCCCTCACTAGCGGTGGGCCTCGGTTTTGACCCTTCTAGGTTCTAGAACTTGTTCTGAGTGATCCTTGATTCTCAGATTTGTTTTGAGACAGGCTCTTGCTCCGTAGTTGAGGCTGGACTTGAACTCACAATACTGCCCAGGGTGGCCTTGGACTTGGTGGCAGTTCTGCTGACCCAGTCTCCTGAGTGCTCGTATTGTAAGCGTGCACCCATGCACTGGGCTGATCTTAATAACTCAGGCACAGTTAGTAATGCGGCTGTGGTGTTCAGTTACAGCAGTAGAAGACGGACCAAGACAACTGTTAGAGCGATAACTACACAACACCCGGTGAACTGCTGCAGTGAGAAGAGGGTAACGGGGGCGAAGTGCCCGTCACGAGTCAACGTCCCCTCTTGCTGCACCCGCCCTGAACATGGCACTGCTGTGCACACACCAGAAAACGGGTTCCAGCGGTGGAAAGCAGGAGAGGCAGTCAGCCCTCCCACCCCTGGAAGGCGCCTGGCCTTGGGCACTGGTAGGTTCTCACCAGGCAGGACATGTCATTGACAACCACTATGCTAACCTTCTGAGGAGCAGGAGAAATCACTGAGTTGCCTGTCTGTTGCTTTCCTAGTAGCATATGGAAGATGGAGTAGAAGAGGCAAGCTGAGGATAGAAAATCAGTTGGTGGCCTGGGAGTTAGCTCTGTAGTTCTGGTGCCAGCCTTACAAGCATAAGGTCCTGATTTGATCCCTGGTAATCACACACAATGCCGGCATAGTGACTCACATCCACCAGCAATCAGTACCACATACCGCAATGCTGGGTGTGATGGCTCACGCCTGTGATCCCAGCACTCAGGAGGCAGAGGCAGGAGGATTGCTGAGTTTGAAGCTTGTCTCGACTACATAGTCAGCTCAGGGGCAGCCTGACCTACAAAAGGAGACCCTGTCTCAAAAGAAAAATCAGTTGGTAACAGTTCGATGAGAAATAAGAATGATTTCAAGTGAGGTAGTATAGGGAACAGAAGGAGGACGTTTCTAGAACCTTTGCAGTAAGTCCTAGTCTCCTCTGAGTCATGACAACACAAGGCAAATTAATTAGTAAAGAGAAGTGAAACTTTGAAAAGAAACTGAGCTTTGAGTCTGATTACTACTGTACTAGGACAGCCCCGAGCATTCTATTCCATAATCTTCAAAAACAGTAGCTACCTTTACTTGCCATTTGACTGTACACTCCATTTCTTTGCTTGTCCTACACAAGAGCATAGATTCTATTGGCTGGAGAGGGTCCATCCCATGATAATAGGCCACCTCACCCCCACATTCCTGGGCCCTGCTCCCTGATTTTGGAGGTCCGTGTGGAGCCCAAGAAACTGCAGTCTGACCAGCTCCTCTGGTGGCTGTTTGTGGAACATGCTGTCAGGGTCTGTACTCTTGCTTGCTTCTCCCCAGAACCTTCCTTTTTCCAAGTGATCCCAGCTGGCTACAGATCCAGTACCCACATTCATCTGTTAGGCTTCTGTTACCAGGACACCTCTGCCCGTGCTCAGCTAGTGTGTCCCTGGATAGCCGTGTCAGCTCATCCTGGTCAGTGTTCTTCCTACAATGCTCCTAGTATCACTGGCCTTGCTAATTTTCGGCCTCATTCTCTGTATTCAGCATGTAGGTCTTGTTTTTCTGGGTGTGATCTCATATCCCATTGTCCTTCTGTTTCCTTTGCTTTTGACTTTCTTGGCAGTAGCTCCTGCTGCAAATTAAAGATGAACCTCAGCTTGGCACCACTACTTTACACGGGTGACTTCCATATTAACTGCCTATTTGCCTAAGGATTGGAAGTGATACATGTAAAGTTCCTAGTCTATAGCTGGCCTTTGGTAACTATTAATGCCTCAGCACTTGCACTATGACAGTGACTTGATAGTGCTCTGAAATTCTGTGGTTTTTTTGCTTTCTTAACCAAAGGAACCTCTTCATGTCATACTTGGCCTAAGTGTGCAAGCAGGACAAGGCAAAGAGGCTGCTTTCAGCAAACAGCAGTAGCTTCAGTAAACAGGACCAATATGTAATACTCCAGGAGCAGGAGGGCCAGTGGTTGTCCACACACTTGAGCAGACCATCCTTGGACTGAACCATAAACATCTCACCCAG
Source organism: Petromus typicus (assembly GCA_004026965.1). NCBI lineage: Eukaryota > Metazoa > Chordata > Mammalia > Rodentia > Petromuridae > Petromus > Petromus typicus. The sequence continues at coordinate 24,293 of PVIR01021125.1, forward strand.
ATTCCTGAGCCCCCTCAATCCCTATACGAGCTTGATTCTTTTCCCATTGAGCTGCATTGCATCTCTCCTAGCGTTAGCCCACCCACCCACAGATAAACTCGCTCCCAGTTAGCTGCTATTTGACTGGTGTCAGCCCATCCACATAAGGATGTGATAAACTCAGCTCTTCCTTACTTAGCTGCTAGAATCTGTTCCTGATTTTAAACCGATTTTAGTCCCTGTTCACTACAATAAACTTTTCCTCACAAAAGGCCTGTTCAAATGAGTGGTTTTGCATGCACCCTTTATAACATTCACATGTCAAATACCCGAGAAACGTCGGCAGCTAGATGTAAAGTCACTGAACTCCAAGGCTCAGAAATGTTATCCCTTTGTCCTACTTCCTGTTACTGATCCTTTCTGTACAGTGGGCCCCTTGGTCATCTGCTCCTTTCAGCTCTTCCTAGTGTCCTGTCCTTGCTAGTGCTCATTTGACATCTCCTGAATGAGACCCGTGGCTGTCACTGAACATTGGCATGTTTGCAGATAAAAATTTAATTAAAAGGTGACTCTGTTCCAGGCTTTAAAACTCCTTTAAAAAGAAAATTTTTGTGGAAGACAAGCTCTCATATCCTCTGGATAGAGACGATTGGAGTTGAGGGGCTGGCTGTGGAGCCGAGTCCTGAGAGACCAGCCATAGGCACGGTAGTAAAGGCGGTGCCATGTGTGGCTATGGCCACTCAGTCAGCTAGCCATAGCATCCTTCTCTGTTGTCACCCACTGCCCTGACACCACCTACGTGTCACCTCTTTTGAGAGGTGAGGACAGAAGCCTCATCACTTCTTGGTTCCTGTGTTAGGAGTTACAGTTGCCTGAACAGAGAAACCATTGCAGCCAAGTCAACAAATCCCATGGATAACTCAGGCAAGAAAACAGTACTGCAGTACACAAACCTTTGTTATATGAAGTACAGGATCTCTGCTGTCTGTGCTAAGTAGGCTGAGTAACATATGGTTGTCGCTATCAGCATCTCAATGCAACGTTAACAGGCCATGCAGTTTTGGGGATGGGGATTGAGACAGGTTCTATTAATATTTATGTACTGTAAGCCCCAGAAGCCCTAGACTGGCCTTGAATTTGCCAATCCTCTTGCTTCAGCCCCTCGAGTGCTTGTGATTACAGGTGTGTGCTACCATGCTTGGGCATTAATACAACTTTTCTCACCCCTTGAAATTACAAATCCATTTTAGGAAGTTGGTTTAAACGTAACCATTGCATTTGTGACTCACTGGACTTAGAGTGGATTCAGATGTGATTAAATAAAAATCTTGGCTATGTGTGGTGGCGTACACCTGTAATCCCAGCAGGTGGGAGGCTGAGGCAGGATTGCCTGAGCGAAGTCATAGTGAGTTCAGGCTTGGCCTGAACTGCCGTGAGACTTAAACAAAAAAACCAAACACCAAAAAAAAAAAAAAGTTGTTAAATAACCACATATCTTCCATATTTTACTCATTTCTAAGTATTTTATGACTCAGTTATGGGATCCAGAAAAGAAAACTTGCAGAATGATGCTGACTGAGAAACATTTCAATGTGTCCACAGTCCAGTGAGAATACACAGTTCTATATATCACAAACAACTGCTCACTGTTACTTCCATTTATTACACTTTTAGTAATAAATTTTTTCACTTACATGATTGGACACATAATTTGCTTTCAGATTAACAGTCACGGGGCCAGGGATTTAGCTCAGTGGTTCTGGCACCTGCCTTACAAGTGCAAGGGGCTGGGTTCGATCCCTGTACCACATATAACAGTGCTGGGCGTGGAGACTCACACCCAGCAGCAATCAGTACCACATACCACAGTGCCGGGTGTGGTGGCTCACGCCTGTCATCCCAGCACTTCAGAGGCAGAGGCAGGAGGATTGCTCTGAGTTCAAGGCTGAGCTCAGGGCCAGCCTGAACTACAAAAGCAAGACCTCGTCTCAAAAAAAGAAAAAAAAAAAAAAAAAAAAAGATCAACAGTCACAACGACAGAAACAGTGGCTTCTATTTCAAATTAAGTGACTAAGCTGCTGAATCATAAGGCCTCAACGAATGTTGCACCTTATTATTTTCACTGAATAAGAGCTTCGATTTGGATTATTTCTGGTGAGCAGCAATTTTGTTTTTGCAGTGGTTTCCATTTGGCAAATAGTCATGACAGATGGTTCAACATGGTGCCCACCACTTCATGGGTCCCACCTGCAGAGTCCTCTTTTCCAGTGCAACAGCTGTGGCAACCTGCCGCCAGAGTCCAGCCATTGGACTTCTCTACCGTGGCTGGCCAAGAAGTCCCGCTTTGGCTGCCAGAGCTTCATTCTGCTGAATATGATACTCCTGAAATCTCATGGATATTCTTTGTGTCATTTTTAAGTATTTCTGTAAGCAATGTTCTGAACAGGTGATCTAGAAATAAAAACGGGGAGACCCAAGAGGTAACAGAAAAACATCAATTTTTAAAAATACATGTATTCTAAAAGAAGAACTAGTAGGAAATTAGCTATTCTCTGACTATATCTACAAGCTAAGTGACATTAATTGGTAGCAAGTGATCACAGGGCTTAATACATACCAAATGCCTAGCATTTGTAGACACTAAGAACAGTGGTAGCCTCTCACTTCACGAAGCTGTGAACGGAATTTCTGCAGGTGTGTTCCATCAGGAACTGATAACCCACAATCCCAGCCCCTACTTAAACTGTTGAAAGTACTCCCAGTAGCAAGTTGACTCCTTTTTAATGTGGAACATCTCCTTTTTAACAGGAGTGTAGTGTTATACTTAGCATCTCATCTCAGCTTTGTCAGGTGCTTAACAGGTACTTTTGGACTGCTGGTTATACTATGCTAAGTGCTTGGCATGAATGTTTACCAGCTTCTCCCATGGAGGAAGTATATGTCATTTTGGGCAGATATACAGACGTTCTCAGGAAGATGTTAAAAGATGATGACTTCCCAAAGGGTCGTTTCAGAGCCCACCTGTGCAACATGAATCCCTACACTCGAGCTTCCCTTTGGAATTTCCAGTCAATCTCCGTTCTCAGGGCCAAACACAAAGGCTGTGTCAAGTTTTGCTAGTTAGGCCAACTTGACCTAATGGTAATTACTAAGAATCTTTGCTGTGGAACAGGAGCTCAGCAGTCCCAGGCATCACTGCTAGAAACGTCTGGCTTGGCAGATGTGACTGTCACAGTAAATTTGGCTTTGTTAAACCCAATACCACGAGTCCTCGACGGACTCGGTTCCTCCAAGCAGTGACACACAAAAGGCAGCCCACGTTCCTGCAGTAAGTGGGAGGCACAGGGTGGGCCTGTTTACAAGCTTGGAGAAATCTTAGTGAGCAACATTTTTCATACCTCTTCAGGTTTTACTTCTCTGGTTGTGAAGTCTTTAACACAGTCCAAAAAGCAGGTTTCTGTAAGTTTATTGTAGGTTCCCAGGAATTCCCTGAACTAAATGAACAAACAATCAAAGTTCATTTAATATTCAGTTTTTACAAGGAAGGATACTTTGAAACTTTAGTAATGCTTTTAATCAGGCTTCATTTGACACCACAGATTCTTTTGCTAACTTGAACAGGTATAACATGCTCTATAAAATAGCCTTACTTTCTATTTGTTTACTCCCCATTACCAGTCAAAAATGTCTCTGCTTGTGAGCCAGGTGTGACAGAATGTACTTGTCATCTCAGCTACTTGAGAGGCTGAGGTAGGAAATCATTTGAGCCCAAGAATCTGAGAACAGCCTGGGCAGCATATCAAGACCTTTTAAAAACAAAACTGAAAATACTTCATTTCATTTAATATCCATTTGTGGGAGTAAAATCTATACATTTAGTGAGACTACTGACTGACATGGATGCATTCAGCCGTGCTTCACATTTTTCTTTGCGAAGTCCTTCTCCCTTAATTGTAATACTTTACCTGTTTTATCTGATCAGACTCTGATATCTGTGCAGCCATATTCTTTTGGTATATTTATGAGTCACCTGATTTAAAAGTTAAAAAAATTGTCAGTACATAAACACATTTTTTTAGGCTAGCTGATTAGCTAATCATTGTTTACATTTTATAAATTTCTAATTGTATATAACTATATGACATCTCCAATCTCAAAGATCATCAATGGCAATAGAACTTTATGGTCTAGAGTAATGGAGTCTAATGTTAGGGACAGGCCCCAGAAGCCTTAGCCCACCTGAGATACCAGGTGGCCCTGCTGTTTGTTAGAAACATTCCTTCTTAAAGAAATCTATGTCTTTCTAAATTTCTTGAATTAACAATTTCACTGATTGCTCATTCAACTGAGTTGTACTACATTTATTGTTGACCTGTGTTACTAATGATCTTTCCTGTCTATATAAAGGTACCTTTACTACTGTTATCAAAACACTATTCATTTTTAAATCAACAGCATTAATTAAAATATATTCAGAGTTCCAGAAGATTCTAAAGGAAAGTTACAGGAGTTAGATTCTATAGTTCAAAAAGCGCAATCATAGAGATTTACTGGAAACCTCTGAATACGTAACTAGTGATCTAATTTGGTGCAACAAAGGAAGACAAAGTAGTGAAAAAACCTTTGTAAATGAGATTTACACATATTCTAAAAGTAAAACTAAAGTTAGTCCAGATATGAGAGTATCACACTTACTTACTCTGTCTTGGCTAGTTCTAAAAGGGGTATATAAAAGTTTTGTATAAAATAAAGCTGATTACAATCAAAGTTGAACAGCATGTAAAGGAAGGCTGCGTGAACACCAGTCTCATACACTGCAGACTGCACATATGCTACACATGGTATTTAGCTCTGAGTCTCCTCTCTGAGACCCAGCACATGCGTCCTGGGCCCATGATGATGAGGGTGGTAGTGCCTGTGGCTGCAACGAAGCTTTTTAGTTCAACCTGGCTAGAGAAGAAATAATGGCTGAAAGCCCCCAAATTTGGCAGAAGACCTAAACCTACAAATTCAAGAAGACGAGTGGGCCGGGGAGTTAGCTCAGTGGTTCCAGCGCCTGTCTTGCAAGCGCAAGGGCCCGGGTTCGATTCCCCGGTAACCACATAACAATACTGGGTGTGGAGACCCACACTTACCAGCAATCAGTTCCACATACCACAGTGCTGGGGTGGTGGCTTATGCTTGTAATCCCAGCACTCGGGAGGCAGAGGCAGGAGGACTGCTGTGAGTTGGGGGCTGAGCTCAGGGGCAGTCTGAACTACAAAGTGGGACACTGTCTCAAAAAAAAAAAAAGCTTCATGCAGGGGCCGGGGAGTTAGCTCAGTGGTTCCAGCACCTGTCTCGCAAGCGCAAGGACCCGGGTTCGATTCCCCGGTAACCACATAACAATACTGGGTGTGGAGACCCACACCCAGCAGCAATCAGTACCACATACCACAGTGCCGGGCGTGGTGGCTCACGCCTGTAATCCCAGCACTCGGGAGGCAGAGGCAGGAGGATTGTGATGTGAGTTTGAGGCTGAGCTCAGGGCCAG
>PVIR01021126.1:0-29782 GCA_004026965.1 Petromus typicus
GGCGTGTCACAGGCCTGTGAAATGTGTGGAGGTGTCTGAAGCTGTCACACAAGAAAGGGAAAATTCTTGTTACGAGTGTAATGTTTGCTTCAAAGTCCAGCTGACTGATGTGTCTAGAGGGCAGTGAGGGCTTTGCTGGGATCGCCCTGCCGAGCTAACCTGGAAACATCTGTTTAGTGTCCCATCCAGCACTCCGTCCCGGACAGGAGCTCTGAGCAGAATGACCCAGCTTGGCCCACCGTGACCTGGTTGGGCAGGGGATGCTGCCCACTGTCCAGCCCTGCAGGGTGATTGGAATGTTACCACTGGGGCATGTCGACCTCACAGAAGAGTTGTGACCACCGCGTATTCTCTCCTGTGTCCCACTGCACCTAGAGTCCCAGTCCTGCAAGTGTAGTCAGCACAGCTGTCCCCGTGTGCACGGGAGACTCCCAAGACATCCCCGGTTCTTGAAAGTGGGTTGGCATGGCCCCTGTGGAGACTGTATCTCCCCCACATCTAGAGCTGTGAGAACATTAATTTCAAAGCTAAGTGCAATAAAAGATTAACCTGCAATAGATGAAAGTTAAAACCAGGCACTGTAGTAGAAATCACCTGCGTGTGATCTCCCCCAACCTGGATGTGCTTTATTGTGCAGTGCTGTGTTCCTGGGCTGCAGCTCTGGCTGGTGACCGAAAGCACAGAAAGCGATCTGTGTACCAGGGAGGCTGCGGCAGTCAGACCTGTGTCTCCCAGGTAAGATCGTCTGTTGGCAGGTAGCGGCCTGCGGTATGATGCATGCACCCCTTGTGTCTGGTCATTCACTGCAGCCAGTCACACAGAGAGATGCATGAGTTGTCTCAAGAAAAACTGAGCAGAGTGATCACTGTAAATTCATCAGTCCGAGGGATACCACCGCCACGCGGCCAGTGGGGCTCAGTGGCCTCAGCCCAGGCCGCCCTGTACTCCAGGGAGCAAACTGGTGTGTGTTTCTCTCTTTCCTGTCCCACAGTGATGCTGTCTGATGTTTCCCAGGAGGAAAAAGACCAACATGAGTGACCCAGTTTACTCAAGTTTAACAACTTTGCCTTTTTACATTAAACTTCATTTAAGTGAGACTGTTCTGTTTCCTCACTAAGGTAAAGAATTCCTGCACACCGTCCTTATCCCCTGCCAACCTTACCAGGTGATCTTGGCCAAGCTGAAAGGAAGCCCAGGGGCGTTAACCCTCTAACAGCACCTTACCCCCTTCTTCTTCTTCCCCTTCCCTTTCTTCCTCCTTCTCCCCTTCTTCTTCTTCTTTAAGTTCGTGATAATTTAGAATATATGTTCCCAGATAGCCCAGTGGAGATTGGTAAATATTATTTTCTCTAAGTAGATTAGAGAAATAAGAAGATAAAATAAACAAACAAAAAGATCTTGAGCTGAAGTTGTCTTGTAATTAAGTGAGATGATACTGGATACATTTACTCACCTTTTATTTTTTGTTTGTCCTCTGGGTATTTGTTGAGTGTCTCCAACACATATGTGTGTAAAGATTCAGTAGGGAGATAATTCAGTTGGAAAATGTACCTCGACAAGCAGGACAAACTCTAAAAATGCTATTAACGTATCTGTTGTTTCATAGTCTGATATGTGCATTGTCTTTTATTGGTTTGCCACCAGGAAGAAAGGATTTAACATTCCCACACAGATAAAATCAAGAAAATATCCTTCCCTCAGAAAATGAACTGCACCCAACCACCCATTTTAAATGTCAATTTATTGTGGTCAAACGCCGAAGACTCATGTTGAGAGGGAGAACACAAAGGCTCCGGAACACGATCACTGGAAGGAACTTCGTCTGTCCCACGTGTCTCCTCGTGGCCAGGCCTGTGTACACGGCCTGCACTGGGGACAGACCCCGGACAGTATCGGGCCCTGGGCACCTGGAGGTTCCCGTCCAGTCACACTGAGGCCCCTGAGCTTCGCAGTGTCATGGGCTGACCTCTCAACTGCTCGTGGAGCAAAGCCTTCCTGGGGTGCGTGCAGTTGCCCCAGAAAACCAGTCACGACGTCTGGAGAGACTGAAGATGAGCCAGCCCGTGGGCCACGTGCGCCCCACAGCGCTCTTGTGAGGCACTGCAGAGTGGGGTGAGCAGAGCAGGCCGGGAGAGCGAGCGCTGTGAGGAAACCTCCCCAGATGGACAACCTTGGTGCCATCAGTTTCTCTCTCCGTGGCATCATCTTGCTGTTACAAATACGAGACACATCGACATCTATCATATTCCGTCTTTCTTTCCCTCCATGTTCCTGACTGCCCTTCCTTTGGGTTCCAAGCATCTGTCCAGCAAAACTGCTGTTGTCAAAGTTACCAAGGAGGCCTAGACCTCCATCCTCATTCTCCATTTCCATAGGTTGTCTTCTCAATCCCAACCTCATTGCCCTTTATATTTATATCCTCCCCCATTACCCCAGAGCCCTCGAGCTGCTCTTGCCTCCCAGATAGCTGGGTACAGACCATCATCATGGCTGCATATAACCCTATTCTCTCCTTCATTTCCGGCTACACTGACCTCCCTTCACCAGACCCACTCCCAGGTCACAGGAGCCTTGGGAATGCTGTTTCCTCCTGCACTTCTTTCAGGAACCAACTCAGATCTCCACTTGTGAGGAGGCCTTCAAGGGCTCTAAATGTCCACTTCATACACACACACACACACACACACACACACACACACACACACACACTTCACAGTGCTTTCCCTTAGCACACCAAGAGACAGAGTCATAACTGGTTTAATCAAAAGATAAAACTGACTTTTATTCGTGACTCTAGAACTGGACAGCATCTCATTCTATAAACAGAACAGCTGTTCTCATGAGCTCAGGGGAGGAATTGGCTTTATAGACAGGAAAGGGCAGGAAAAAATGGGAATAGGGAACAAGAGACTAACTCGTTGTTTCAAACTGACTTCCTCACGGGGTTAAAATGGAGGGGTGTCCGTGTCCTCAGCGCAGTCTCCCAGGTCAGCAGCTCCTGCTGCCTGCTGCTCACCGCTCCCTCGGTCTGCAGAACGTGTCGGTTTCAGTCTGGCCTGACTTCACCAGCAGCTTGAGGAGTCCACCTGGCTTGGTCTGGCCCTCTGGGGCTGGCAGCAGCTCAGGCTATGTCAGAGCTCAAGAGGAGGAGGACCAGTGGGAGTTGGGAGGACTCTTTTAGGTGGACACCGGCCCAGCAGACTCCTGTCAAAAGGAAGAGTGGAGAACTACGGAAGGCTCCGACTTACACTTTCTAGTGACAGAGCAAGCGAGTTTACATGAAACACGCCAAGGGCAGACAGTGCTGTCATTTACCCTGCAAGGAAGACAGATGGATCTTGCTTGCTGGTATATAACCCACATGAGGGCGGGTGTTTCTGGGTCTGTTCACCTTCGTGCCTAGAGTAGAGTTTGGTACACTGTCTGCCTCAGCAACTGTTGCTGAGTTTGTACACAAATCCCCAACAGAGACTGTTGTCACCTACACAGATGCACACACCATTGGGAGAGCTCAGCAGGTTGGTGACAGCTGCCCGAGGTAAAGCCACGGAGAGATTTCAGCCTACTGGGGAGCACGGGGCTTTAGCACCCCGACACAGACAGCTCAGCACAGCCAACAGGACACACTCCCTACCAGCATTCTCCTCTTGGGGTGGAGCAACAAGAGTGGATGATGCCTCTGATAGGCTGGATTGTGCCAGGGTGGCTGAGGAACTGATTTGGGCAATCCCGACCTGTGATGAGTGCCATTTTGGAGACCCCTGCAGTTCCCAAAATGGACACGAGGGGGCGGGAGAGCAGAAGAGGTTCGCATTGGCCTTAGACCCTCTTCCCCCGGACAAAGCCCAATGCAAAAGGGTTTTGGTTTCGGTTTTGTTCTTGTATAATCGCAATAAAGTATAATAAGATATACAAAGAAAAATAGAACTATAGCTCAAATTGTCAAAATAAAGCCCCTAAAATTGAGGAAATACAGATTTATGATCAGCTTGACAGAGAGTTTAAAAATAACTGTCGTAAAGATGCTCAATGAACATTTTTTTAAAGAGTACAACATTTTGGAGCTGGAAAATACAGTAAGTGAGCTAAACCATCTGTGGAGGGTTTCAGGGGAAGGCCAGATTGGACAGGAGCATCAGTGAACTTGACAGAGGGTGTTTGAAATTATACAGTTGGAAGAACAAAAAAGAGAGTTAAAGAAAAGTAAAGAAAGCCTAAAGGGCACTGCCTCTTTCTTTCCTTCTTAGACTATCCTTTGGGTTTTCCTGTTTGTTTGTGTGTGAGGTTTTGCTGTTTTCTTTTGGTAAAATTACTGAGACACTGGTATGCACATTGTGAAACTTGAAGGAGGAAGGAAAAGGCATGTAGAAATGGTCTGAGGAAATAATGCCCCCAAACTCCTGAAATCTGAGGAAATAAATGGGCCCACAAATTCGAGAAACACAAAGAATTCTCAGCAGGCATTCAGAGACAGCCATCCCCCCAGATATGTTATAAAACAAATATCTAGAGTTGGAGACAAGGAGAATACTCCAAGCAGCAAAGGCAGCAACTCCAGAGGAGCTAGACGATCCTGGCAGATTTCCCAGCAGAAACTTTCCAGCCAGGAGGGTGTTGGATGGTACATTCACAATGCTGAAAGAAAAACTGTCATGCACTACTGGATCCAGCAAAACTGTGCTTCAACAATAAAGGACAATGAAGACCTTTCCAGATGCACAGAATCTAATACTCATCAGCAATAGACCAACAACAGCTGCAAAAAGAGCCCTTCACACCGAAGCCAGAGGATGCATTCAGAAACACCAAGTGATACAGAAACAGAAGTGTCTCAAATAAAGAGGGACAGATGGGCAGAGAATTCTGTGTGCTATTGTAATTTTGATGCACTAAATTTAAGTGACAACAGGATTTTAAATCCATATTAGTGGAGATTTAATCCATAAATGTGCAATTTGTAGCATCAAAAGCATAGAGTAGGGCAGGGGTAGCGCTAGGAAAGAGTACCTTTTGCACTTGATTGAAGTCAGGTTACTATCATTTTGAAATAGTATGCTGCAACTTCAATAGTACTTAATAGAGTTTTACAACTTTTTATTTTATGAATGGTAATAATAACCACAAAGGAAATATTTATAGTATATACACAAATGAAGAGGAAAGATGTTTCAGAGCATAGCACTGCACAAAAACATCAGTGAAACACTAAGGAAGGCAGTTAGAGAAGCAAAGGACTAAAAAGCTGTAACATCTACTAAAACAGTGACTAAAATGGCAATAATAAATCCTCCCTGTCAATGATTAATTTAAATAAGGTAAATTCCCCAGTCAAAATACAGTCAGCACCCAGATAAGATCGTAGGCTCCAGCTCCATTCCCCACAACCGAGTCATTTTCATTCTGCACACACACAAGCCTAAAGTGTAATGAGAAATGAAGCAACTAAGTGAGGCTGCTCACTCTCACAACATCTTACACACACTACTGGAAGTTCTGGCTGCAGCAACCAGCCAAGAAAGAGAGATAAAAGCACATGACTGAGAAGGGAAAAGTAACACAATATGTATTCACAAATGAACCGTGCTTATGTGAGAGCTTCCACCAAAAAGGTTAGAATTAATAAACCAGCAAAGTTGCAAGATTCAAAATCAATACTCAAGGGAAAGTCACATTTCTGTCCACTAACAGTGAACAACTTGGAAAAGGACATTAGGAAAAATTTCCATTTGCTGTAACATCAGTGAAAACAAAATAGGCACAAACTCATGTTAAGACTTATACAGAAAAACTACCAAACCTTGTTAAAGTAAACGATGATAAAAAGCAATGGAAAGTTATCTTGGATTTGTGGATTGCAAATTCGAGTACTGTCAGTGCTCCTTCTTCTCAAAGTTAGCTGTGGATTCAACCCAGCCCTCAAAGCCCTAGTGGGAGTTCTGTTTTAGGAACAGAAAAATCACCCTAAAATTCAAATGAAATCCCAAGAAGCTCTTAGCAGCTAAGATTTTTTAAAAATAAGTATGATGCTTATTTCTTGATTTCAAAACATGTTATAAAGCTATAGTAATCAAAGCAGAATGATACCAGCATAAAGACAGACACATAGGCCAACAGACTAGAAATGCCTCAGAAATAAACTCTCATTCTTGAGAAAGCTACTCATAGTCAGTTCCTTAACAGATGACATGATATTGGGGAAATGGCATCTGCATACAAAGAATAAAACTTGGCCTCTGTTTTACAGTGCATGAAACTTAACTCCAAATGGATTAAAGAGCTAAATGTAAGACATAAAGCCACTAGAAGAAAAGTAAATGCTCCTTGACATAAGATTGGGAAATAATTTCTGAAATATGACACAAAGCAGTTGGACAACAAAGTGAAAGGAGACGCATGGGACCACTTCGAACTGAAAAACATGTGGGCACCAAGACACAGCGGAGGTACAACATGGGAGAAGAGATTGGAAAATTGCATATCTCATCAGGGGAACTAGGCAGAACATAAGAAGAATCCCTATAATTCACCCACAAAAATATCAAATAACTGGATTTAAAAACAGCAAAAGACTTACAGGGAAACTTTTAAAGATGACATAAAAATGGCCATCCAGCCTAAGGAAATACACTCCTCAACACTAATCATGAGACAAACATGAATCACAATACAGAGAAATGGCGTTTTACACACTTGAGCATGGCCACTACTGAGAAAAATAGACACTGCCTGGGGCGGGGGTGGAGCTGCCAGTACCCTGAGCTGCTGGCACCATGGCACCACAGTGCAACGGGCACAGAAAACACGGGAAGCTTCTCCAAAAACTAAGGGGAGAGAGGCCTTTGTTTTTCTCTTGAAGACCCATTTCTGGATGTATACCAAGAGTTTTTAAAATAGTACCTCAAAGAGCTATTGTCACTCGTTGTTTACTGCTGCACATTTACAATAGCCTAGGGGTAGGAGAGCCCGAAAGTCCCCTGGAAGGAGAGTTGGACCGTGGTCTCCATTTGACGAAGCGCTCTTTTCCTGCAGGGAGGAAGGAGATTCAGACCCGTGGCAGGAGAGAAGCAGCCTTGCGGACACCAGGCTCAGCGGAATCAGCCAGCCACAGAGGCCCAGTGCTGTAGCGGGTCTGTCTATGCTGCCTGTTCCAGGGAGGCCGGACCTGCAGACCCGGAACGCAGAGTGGCAGCTGCGGGAGAGCTGTGTAACAGATGCTGAGCTTCAGTTCTGCCCAAAGAAAGAGTTCTGGAGATTGTTGGGCAGCAGTGTGAACGCATTTAACACGACTGAGCTTATGTTTAGAAAGAGTCAAGATGGTAAAGCTAATATTTTGGATATTTTATCACAGTAAGACATTTTCAAACACAAGTGTATACAAAATAACACCGAGTTGCAATTTTGCCTCATTTGAAAGCAGATAGGGAGTAGGGACAGCTGTTTCTTGAGTTGTTGCACGTTTGACTCTTCCTGGCCTCCGGTTGATTTTCAGCTGCCTCCCCGCCATCTACGTTCAGGGGAGTCACGAAGGTGCCAGTCACTACCGCCCACTGCGAGGTTTGTGTTGATCTCTGGGAGAAGATGGTGAGGAATAACGTTTATACTGGGCATCTCGTGTGCACAAGAAAACAAACGCAGGTGTGTCCCGGAGGGACCGCGGGCCACAGGGCCCTGAGCTGAAGCGCGGAGCCTGTAGTGTCAGCGTGCAGCCGGTGCCGTCCTCCTGTGCTGCCTCCAGCTCCGGGAGGCCCAGAGTGTGACCAGGCAACACCACGCTTGGCCCATCTGCACCCGGATCCTGTGTCTGCAGTGAGCCTGCTGGCTTGTTCCGGGCGGAAGCCGGCAATGTGAACTGCTGCTGGCTTCGCTCTCTTTTCCAGCGAAAGCCAGCTTTTCCAGAGAGGCTGAATTCTGAGGAGATGAAATTAGTTCATTTAAAAAGGAGTCCATCGCTGAGCGACTTGTCTTACACCAGCGGGTGCCTTTTGGGGTGTTTCCACGTCACACAGGAGAGCTCAGGAGACTGGGATTCCGCTCCTGGAGAGCACTTTCCTGGATTTATGTGACCTTCCCAAACGTGCTACTTAGGCACATTTTCCATGATGAACTCATGCTGCTTGGGAAGTTTGCTGTGCGGTGTAGACTGTGTGCTGTGAAAACAATACAACCCTGGCTCGGAACGAAGCAGCAAGCGGCGCAGGAGGGCGGCTTCCGCGGCCTGTGGGTGAGCCTTCCGAAGCGCTGTCCTGGCAGCGCGTTGCCCTGTGTCCTCCTCAGGGTGGCGTTGTCTGATGGACCGGAAGCTGCAGGGATCAGGAAAGCACACTTCCGGTGTGGCTGGTCGTGGTGGAGGCCGCCGTGGGGTCCATCTTCCCGGCTGATGCCGTCTCCCTGCCCTGCTTCCTTGGTACCACTCAGGTTTTGGACTCTATATATTCTACATATTAGTCCTTTTCTAAGCAGGAGCTGGCAAGAAGGGGTAGAGGCCACAGTAGAGGGGAGAAGGGATCAGAATCGATCAGGAATCTATGCACATATGGTATAATTATCGCCCATCACAAGCACTTACTGAGAAAATCAGAAGCAGTCAGCCTTCCTCCATGGGGTAGGTGGTGGGGAAAGACCTCCAGGCTGAGCTGGCCCGGTGGAATCGCAGAATCCTCGCAGTGTCTGAGTCCAGCCCCACAGTGCCGGGGAGCAGGAGAGCCCGCTGCAGCCTGCGAGCACTGCCCAGTGTCCCACACGAGGCTAAGATGTCTGCACTGGCTTCCTTCAGACCTTGTGGGGTCCTCATGACGCCCCCAATCAGCAAGCAGCAGGAGCCTTGTGGAGTCCTCAGGGCAAGTGCAGCTGTCAACACGACACTGGGGCATTGCTCATCACCAGGCTTCTCAGTACAGGTCCCACGAGAGCTGAGTGTCACACCAGTGACCAGTTCTGGGGGCTCCAGCCCCCACCCCCATAACTAGCTGGAACAACAGACTTTGAGCTTTGGGGCTTTGGGTGAGATGCTGCTGCTGTCTTGACTCCAGGACAGATCACACTGGAGTTCCGACCCCCGGGCAGGATGGCCTTGGCCTTCACCTCTACATCGCAATCAGCACCAGGCCAGGGGCCGCTGCTCACCCAGAGTCACATAACAGGTGGGACCGTCAGAGGTGAGTCCACACATTGTCCCTGGGCACCCACAGGGAGGGAGCGAGAGCCACGAAACTGAGCCATCGCTGCTCAGACAGGAGTCAACCTTGCACTCAGTCAGCGCTTTGGTTTAAACTCCTGGGAGCCAGGCACGGTCCAAGGCGGAAGGAGGGCATGTGATGAGCGACGGAAAAGCCCTCAGGGAGAACAGCCTCCCACAACTCTGCCCATGCACCGGAGGGTGGGCAGCCCCGCCTGGGCTCCTGGCTCTCAACCCCCACTGTGCCCCTGTGGGCTGCTTGCTGCGGGCACCTGCCATGCTGCTGGAGAAGACACGCTTGTCTCTGTGCTCCATCATGTGGCTGGGCAGACAAACCTTTCCTAGTTACTGTGCTCACTGCTGAGACAAACACCCAACACACAAAGTGAAAGGAGAAAGGTTTATTTAGCTCACAATCTGTAGAGGTTTCAGGCTATAATTGGGTGGCTCCAGGCAGAGTGGCACACGGCAGAGAAGTGACGCCGAGGAGACAGTTCACGGAGGCAGCAAAGCAACAAGGGACACGACAAGCTTCTTTCTGCCCCTTTTGTACTCTACTTAGGCTCCCGGGGTTAGGGTGGTGCCAAAGAAGTCAGCAGAATGTTTAGTAATCTCGCACCCTTAGTCCCAGCATCACACGCTCTAGATTTAGTCACCTCTAAAAAAATCACCACTGAGAATTGTGTGAGGCTGTGGGGGCATCTGGACACAAGCCGTAGCACCCTGCAAGACATCTGGCACCCAGGACAGAGGAGCAGCAGGTGGGTGAACTCTGGCCCTTCCTCCCCTCGCAAGTGCGTCTGAGCAAGCATTGCGCTGCCCACAGTGGCCCGAGGAACTGCCCAGCTGTCTTCCTTGCCCAGTGGGTCCTGACTTTCCTGCTGGGGAGAATGTCCTTAAAACCTTGTCTCACGGAACTCAAACCAAAGGACCAGAGTACTAGACTCTCCCTAGGTACTTGCAAGTTTAAACATTCCATTCCACCCCTGAACAGGATATGACATATGTGGGTCACCTGAGATACGGACCAAGGGAGAAAAATCTTTGTTTAAATCATTAATGTTCCCTTCATTTCATAGGTGCTAGAAATTAGCCAACCATGGTGCCTCAGGCCTGGAACCCCAACACTCTGGGAGGCTGAGGCAGGACAATTGCAAGCTCCAGCCTAGCCTGGACCGCTTGGCAACTAAGCAAGACTTTATCTCCAGATAAAAATAAAAAGAGGTAGGGATGTAGCTCAGTGGGTTTAATCCAGAGAGAGAGAGAGAGAGAGAGAGACAGACAGACAGACAGGAAAATAGAATACAGAGAGACTCTACTACTAGGAAATCTGTGTTATATTTTAACTTTTCAAAATGGAACCTGGCTGCTTTTGCTGGATCCCCAGGACGGCTGGGAATTTTCTTGCATGAAGGTCACGGCCCCCCTGCAGCCTCTGTGAGCGGTGCTAGGTTAACAAGCCCCGCTGGGTCCTCCTCACCCGCTGCTGTCACCCCTCGCGCTCTGCTGGCGCTTGTCACTGAGCACCGTGCTTGTCGAGCCTTCTCCAAGGCAAACCCCTCAGCGTGGCTCCAGACCGCCCAGAAAACCGTACACACCTGGGACCAGGTCCAGGGAAGCCAAGGTGAGCGGCCAGCCCCAGACTCAGCTTCCTGTCGTGTTGTCTCCCCAAAGTCTTGATTTTTACCAGACTTCCCTCCGGCCAGTTTGAAATAAGGACATTCAGAGCTGCTGAGCCATAACCTGCTGCATGAAAAGGTGGTTGATATACTGTGTCTGTGAAGGACAGTGGAGAAGAAGCATTTTCACCCCAAATGGCTCTGTGTAACAGCAGCGCCACTCAGCCCGCTGCCTGGGGCCAAGTGCCTTGTCCTGCAAATGTTGTAAACCAAAGAACGTGTGGCCGACTTCATCACAGGGCATCCCGACTCTCCGCCTGGCTTCGTGGTTTCTCGGAGCGGTGAACAGCGGCGGCATCGTCATCTCTCCAAGGCCAGGGCCTGCAGAGTCCGGCTATTCCGCACCCTCGACTCGCTGGGCGCCCAGCCAGCCTCGGCCGCAGCCGCACCACAAAGGCTTCCTGAGGGCGGCCTCACGGGAAGCACTTGGAAGTGACGGAAGAAGATCATTTCATAGTTTCAATTCTTTTTTCCAAACACGTAATAGTTGCGCGCATTTATGAGGGCACTGTATGGTATCTAAACGCAGCCACCTAACATGCGCCGTTCAGAGCGGAGCAATTAGCATTCCCAGCTCTCCGTGCCCTGGGGATGGAGCCCGGCGGCCCTCTCTCATGGAGCGGGTTCCGGCTGAGATAGGCGGGTTTAGGAACAGGGACTGGCATCTCAGTCCCCAGGAGAACTCAGGAGAAAGGTGACCACGGGAAATCCCCTGGCTCGGTTCAAACGCAGAGACCGTCTGAAGCAAGACAAGATGGACAGAGGCAAATGCAGCATTTCATCCGTTTCATTAATGCCGATGGACTAAGGCTGCTGAGAATATTCTAGTGCTTTAGAAATAGCCCAGCACACAGCACAGAATTCTCTATTTCCTGACGTTTTAAAGGCAATATGTGCCAGCCTTTAGATAAACGCTGCGGGAAGAAATCTTAATTTATGAAGCGTGTAAAGGAATCAAAGCAGGAATATCTTTTGTATGTTTATCAAAACAAGATACACGAAAGTTCTTTTTCTATTATTTTCCTTCTGTTCTCTTTTGGGGGGACTGAAGCGAGGGGAGGAGAGTAGGGAAAGAAAGAAATCAAGATATATTATGTACAAGTGCAAATTTCCTATGATGAATGTGATTATTATGTACCAATACAATTAATTTAAAAACATTACAAGTATACGGATAAAATTAATTTAAAAACAAGATGAAGATTCATATCGCTGAGTCTTTTTCCAAAAAGTAGAGTTCAGTTCAGCTAAGCAGCATTTACCACAGTCTGGCACCTGGATACAGTGTGTAGCCTCCCCAGACCTCGGCTTCCTGTCCTACAACAGAGGAACTATCACAACTCCAGATCCTCAAGGCCGAGGTAGAGATCGGGGGAGGGGGGTTCCTGAGTGTGATCGCACAGATTGACTCTGAGACCGGCAGTGATCAGGGCGCCGTCCTCGCCATCACTGCGCCAGCAGCTGGGCAGTGTCTGTCTCAGGGTTTGCGGCTGATCTCCGAGACATAGCCCGGGGTCGGTGCTGCTGCCTCTGTGAGCAACGGAGCCTGTATGGTGGTGGTCAGCGTGTCTCTGGAGGGTCTGCATCAGCCAGCAAAACGGCGTGAGCTTGGATGCGGTGGGTGTGGGAAGAAGAATCACTCACAGTGGACAAGTGGAGAGTCTGTGCTGAGAGCCCTGCCCCTTCCAGGAGGAGCAGGGAGATCGTGTTGGTTTCCCTGGCCAGTGCCAGGTGCTGAGGGCTGGCTTGCGTCCTCTCTTGTGGTCTTAAGCACTGTGCTGTCCACCTTCTGCAGGCCACACAGCGCTGAGCATGGACTGCGTCTAGCCCTGGCCTCGGAGCCCAGCAGTGGCTGCCCTCGGGCCCTTGCAGTGGACTCCACCACCCCATCTCTCTGCACCGTGTCCCTACCTGCTGTGGCCACAGGAAGCCTGTTCGGCCAGAGGAAGGCCTGCTGCTACCTTGCGGGTGCCCTGTGCCTGGCACAGAGCCTGGTGTGTCCAGCCCCCCCAGCGTTCCCAGGCTCAGGTGTTGCTGTGGGGTGTGGGGGGCTTGGTGTGATGTGGGGTGAAGGGAGAGCTGCTGCTGGCTTCTGTCTCAGAGGCAGAGACCCAGGGCAGGTGGTGCAGCTCAGCAAAGGGGGGAAGCAGCCTTTCCTAGGCTGGGAAGGTGGACACGGACCGAGGAGAGGCTCAGGGGAGGAGGTAGCATGAGTGCGCTGTGAAGTCCGAACTCAAACTGGAAAGCAGCAGGAAGGAGCCTCTCCTCCCAGCCACCCGAGAAAAGCAACACCCACTTGCCAGGTAGCATTTCAGCTTCTGTTTTAAACCAGCCCTGGCTTCTCAATGTCTGTCCTTTCTCACCTCTCCTTTCTGTTCTCTTTCCTCCTTATTTCATTATGAAAATGCATAATATACATTACCTTGATTGTAAAGCACTTAAAAACACGAATTATAGGGCGGGGGAGTTAGCTCAGTGGTTCCGGCGCCTGTCTTGCAAGCGCAAGGACCCGGGTTCGATTCCCCGGTAACCACATAACAATACTGGGTGGAGACCCACACCCAGCAGAAACCAGTACCACATACCACAGTGCCGGGCGTGGTGGCTCACGCCTGTAATCCCAGCACTCGGGAGGCAGAGGCAGGAGGATTGTGATGTGAGTTTGAGGCTGAGCTCAGGGCCAGCCTGAACCACAAAAAAGCGAGACCCTGTCTCAAAAAACCTAAAAAAACAAAACAAAACAAAACAAAACAAAACAAAAAAACCACGAATTATAAAAGTCACAAGCAGGTCCTGTGCTGTGATGTGTTGGCGGCCTTAACTTCCTGACATACCCTTCACTATCCCCCAAACGCGACAAGGACAAGCAGGGCTCTGTCCTGCCCTCCAACTTCCTGCTTTAAATTTGGCTGAAGGGGACCCACTGCAGCCCCAGGGACTTGCTGTTGTGGCTACAAAGCTGCGTGCTGTACATAATGCTGCCTTGACAAATAGACTCGGAAAAGGTCAGTGCGTTTCCTCTGCTCTTTTTAAAGCTGTTCTCTTTATTTATTAAAGTGTTTGGGGGACAGGTTCACTTTCTGCCTTTATTAATGTCTCACCTGCCTCCAAACCCAAACTGTGCTTGGTGAGAAGCCAGGAATAACTGGCTTCTTTCACTGCCTATTTAAATGCAGTACCTTTAAAATCATTTCACCTGTGAATTGATTACTGTCTTGAGGGGAAATCATTAACCAGTGAAGGGGAGAAGAGAGAACCTAACGTTCAGCCAGCAATGAAGTCTGGTCAGGGGAAAATATTAGACAAAGTTTTAACCTGTTTTAGAGAAACAGAATTCATTTTTTAAGGATTCAGTGTCCTGGGAAAACATGATTATGAAGAATTAACAGCAAAAGTGAAGCTTGCACACCATCTCCAGCTGGGCTCTGATCAGCACCCTTTCTGAAACAGTTTCCTGAAACAGAGACAGCAGCTCCACTGAGCACCTGCCCGCGGGCGACCCTGCCTGGGCACTGACTCAGAGCGGCAGAGTGCCCCTTTGTAGCCTGGCATCCAGCTTCCCTCAAGCCAAGCTTCGCTGTCCTCCAGGGTGGCCCCAGAGGTGACTTCCTTTATTTACCCGTTGTCCTAGTTACACTTTGTTGTTGGGAGAAAATACCCAACACCCATAAGTTAAAGGAGGAAGAGTTTTAGCTCACAGTTTGTAGAGGTTTCAGTCCACAATCTGTCAGTTCCAAGGGAGGGCAGCATGGCAGAGGGGCGCCGCTGGGGAGAAACAGTCCATGGCAGGGTGGGCAGAGCAGCGTGCATTCAAGGCAGAAGGCGCATGTATGTACCAAGCTCAGCACCCTGCCCCTTCCCATGGAACTTCACACCCATCGATAAACGACTCGTGGAAAATCCAGCATCAACACGACCCAGTCAGCTCCCCGAAGTCCCACCTTCGGGCCCGGAAGAGTGGGGGTCGTGTAGATAGGAGCCGCAGCCCCCGTCTCCGAGCCCTTCAAGGCCACGTGGTTCCTCTGGCTTTCGGTTCTTCTCTCCTTCCTTCCTTTCCTCCCTCTCCCCTCTCCCTTCCTCCTTTCTCTTTTCTTCCTTCTTTCCTTTCTCCCTTCCTCTCTGATTCTCTCCAAATTACTTAAAGTTTATGAAAGTGTCTTCTAATTTTGCAACTTATATGAAAATAAACTCTCTGGAAAATCCTAAAATAAAACTCTATCCACATTTTTTCCTGACCACAGTTGCCATGGTTCAAATGTATCTCCCCAAGCTCATGTCGGATGCCACGCTGCTCAGAGGTGGCACCCCTGAGGGAGGATGGCGGATGGAGGGCTGTACCCCATGAGTGGACTAACACTGCTTACACAGGAGGCTGAGCCCCAGCTCACTCTCTCCCACCTCACCTTCTACATGCGTAAAACAATAAGCCTTTGCTGACAGCAGCAACACATCTCTGACTTCCTAGTATTCAGAGTGTGTGGAGTCAATTTCTTTTCTTTATAACTTTCAGCCCGTGACACTGTTAAAGCAGAAAAGGTGTCTGGCCTGTCCACAGTGCTGGGGCCTCACGGTTTTCAGGGTAGATGGCCACGTGGTCCTCCTATAGTCACAGCTTGGAGACGTCGGTGGCTTTGTCTGCCTGCATGTGTTCACTTACTGGGCATTTTACACTGTCTGCTGGTCAGCAATTTGCCTCTCAAAATGTGTTTATATTTTATTACATCTCAGACAGACACAGATCCCTCCAATGGCTGTGAGGTATGTGGAGTAGCAGGACAGCAGCAGTGCTTTTGATTTGAAAGTCCTCTAGTTCCTTTCATCACACCCTTTCCTCTTCTTCCATTTAAGTTTTGTGTTTGCCGTCCATTATCTTTCTTTATTTTTTCTCCTTTTGTGTTGCCCCCTGTGGGATATGTTGTGTATCTTTTCACACGTTCACACTCCATGCAAACGCAGTCAAGCCCGGGTGTGTGTGGCCGTGTGAACCGCTGCACTCCACTGACTCTCATGCTGCAGTGACAGCCCATTGTGTGATTACACCACCGCAATGCGCACGCCCTATCATACCTGTAGTTCAGATGACTTCATATTTTATTTTTTGCTAGATATCTCCTTTTTCGGTTTCACTGAATGTTTTTTCCTTTTCTTTTTCTAAATTGTTTTATGAGTAGTGCATAATGGCTACATTCCCTGTGCGTAGCTGGTACCTGCACACAACACATTTTAATTCCTTCTTTGTCCCTTTCCCGACCCTCTGCCTCGTACTCACTCATCTCTTCATTTTTTTCAGCATGTTCCCAGTAATACTGTTTACACTCCCGTGAGAACTTGGTTGTGCACACTGTATCTTGGTTCAGCTTAACTATGTCCGCTGTTTTGCGCATCCTTTGATACAGGCACCGTTTTATCGCGGGCCCAAACCGAGGGCTTGCCTGGCCAGTGGGCACAGTTTCCATCTAGCACGCTGGGCCAGGTTGCTTTCCAGAGTGACTGACACTTCTACAAGCAGATCCTGCACAGCATTTGATGCTCATCAGACTTTATCACTTTTGCCAATCAGGTGGCTCCCAAGCAGCACTTTGGTGCTGCAATTTTCGTTTCTTGATTGCTAAAGTGGTTGATTATCATTTCTTCTTCTGTGAAGAGTCTCCTCACAATTAGGGTCCATTTCTTGGGATGATTATTGTTGTCTGGGGGCGGTGCAGGATGTTTTTAACCATGACACTAACCCCTTGTTGGTTATGTAAATCTCAAATGACATTTTAGTTTTAGTGTTCATTTTTACTTCCTTTTGCTATGACAAATAGTTCATAATTGTATTGTAGTCAAATGTGTGAATATTTCCCTTTTAAATGTGGGATTTTTTTTCTGTTTTTAAGAACTGTTTGCTTCCCCTCAGGCTATAAAAGAAGTCTCTTCTTGCCTTATTTAGATTTATGGTTTTGCCTTTCACTTTCAAGTTTTTAATCTACTCCGAGTCTTTTTCTATCTGATGAAAAATATGATTCAATTTACATTTTTCTGTGTGGATAATCACACTGCTCCTTTATTGAAAAGCACATTGTTTTCCTGTTGGTCTGTGAGGCCGGCTCTGCCCGACTTGTGTGGGTGTTGCTCCTGGCTCAGTTTCGGTCCTACTCCATGATTTTGCTGTGTAAATACCACTCCGGCTTTATTGTCGTAGACTTAAGCCCTGATGTTTGGTAGGACAAATTCTCTACCTTGTTATTCTTCTCTATTAGGAATGTTTGTAATCTTTCTAGTCACCCTTTTAGAATCATCTCTCATCATGGAAATCAAAATTGAAGAAAACTTGGGATTTTGTTTGGGATGCATTCAACTTGTAGATTAAGTTAGGGAAAATGGATCTATTTATGATATTAAATATAGCAATTTCTAGATTATTTTTATGATCTCTCAGTAATGTATGAAGTTTTCATAAAGTTCTTTCACATCTTCTATCAGATTTATTTCTATATAGGTTATATTTTAGTAGTTCTAAATGGTCATTTTTTCTGCATTTTATGTTCGTTGTTTTATGTGTACACACATACAGCTTGCTTTTATATTGATTTATGCCAATAATCCTGTTGCACATTAATTATAAAGGTGTATCTGTAGATTCTCTTGAATTATTTATGTAAACAATAATATCATTTCCATGTAGTGAGAATTTCTTCTCTTATATCACCTTTATATATTTCATTTCCTTTTCTGGCTTTACTATATGAACTAAGACTTCAGATACAATATCAAATAAAATGGTGATTATAGTCAATCTTATTTTGCCTGCAGGTTTTTTTTTAAGTGTTCACAATTATTTTAGTCACTTTACTCCTCCCTGGGACAAAATACTTGACACTTGCCATGTAAAGAAGGAAAGGTTTATTTCAGCTCACAAACATTTTTTCCCTGGGGCAGATACATTTCTAGTTCACTTCTGCATTGCAGATGTGGTCCTTGGGTGACAGATGTCAGCCTGAGTTCTTCCTTATACTCCTCTATCTGTGGAAGAAGTCCAGAGCTTTGATATCTAGACAGTACTTACAAGCTTGTTATCTCCCCCAAATACTCCCAGACATACACAGACACCCCACACACATACACACAGTGTCTTAGCCACTTCCCCATGGCTGGGACAAAATATCTGATACCCACAAGTCAAAGGAGGAGAGGTCTAGTTTACATCCTAAATTGCAAAGCTTTTTGTGCATGGTTGGCTGGCTGCAAAGCAGGGGGACGTGGGAGAGGAGCATCACAGAGAAGAAATGGTTCAGTGCAGGGCAGGCTGAAGGCAGTGTGCCTTCATTCTTTTCCTTTTGATTCCATCCAGGCTATAAGCGTATTGGTTGGTACCACTCACACCCATAGTGGTGCCTCCCCTCAAGAAAATCCATCATCCACATTCAGAACTGCCTACCAAGAAGTACAGCACACACATGACTCAGTCACCCCCAGAAGCCCTGCCTATGAGTGTTTGAGGCTGTGGGGGGACATCTAGATATAAGCCATAGCATAAACACACACAAAAAAACCCAGCCCCTCAACACTGAAGCCCACGTCCCTGACTCATCCGGGGTTCCCACTCTCCCTTTGATTCAGTCTCCTGCTCCAGTTGTTCTGCCAACTCAGGGTAAGGATGACTTTACCCCTGCAGCTCATTAACATGGTTTGAAACATATATTTCTCTATTTTATGCAGAATGGCTAGCTGTTGTTGGCAGAGAGATTTATGCAGAGCCCCTCCAGCAGTACTAACAAAACCAAAGAATCCTCATCATGATGCGATCACTTTCTTTGTTTAGCAACCTGTGTAGAAGTGTTCAGATCTGAGTTTCCTGGTGATGACCTTTGACTGTGAAATAGGGCTTCACGTGTGACTATTGGACAGGTGAAGCCACCAGCTCTCTGGGTTCATAATGAGTCCTACAATGCTAGGGGTCACTGCCTCTGTGACTCCTCTACACACTTAGCCCATCAGACAAGAACTGTTTGACCTGATGGAGAAGGACACAAGCTTCTCATTACAGAACACCAGAGCCCTTCACAGTCATCATCACCGAAATTCTTCACTCGAATGTCTCATCAAATAGAGCAAATGTCTTCATTTCCAGACAAAGTGGAAAGTCCAGTCTGAACTTGTCCTTGTTATTCAGATCGTCTGTCCAGTAAGGTTTGATAGACACTCACCAGACATATTTTTGCTTCAGCATATTCGGGTATTAGAATGCTTTTCATTTAAAAATTTATCTGTTGCTTTCAAAACCACAAGAGAAAACAAAACCCCAACAAACAAATCCTACCATTGTGACTCTATAAAATATCAGGAGTACATCAGCCCCTCAGCAGACACAGTCAGCTGACAGGCTCACTGACCGCCCCGCCGCAGTTTTCATTCAGGGCTGCCCTCCGGAGAATCAGACTCCAAAAAGAGAAATTTTCAGCAAAACATAACACATTCACTCTGTTTATTATTCCTTATGGCATTCTGAGTCCAGCTGGGATTTGACAGATTTTTAGACTTTACAAGTTGATTTCTCTGTGAAACACTGGATTTCCACATTGTCACAAGTGGTATCAGGACTGTGTCACGGGGCAAAGCTGTCTCTCTTTTCTACTGATAGAGGCTGCTGTCCACTAGCACAGCTCAGACAGTGCGGGCTCCTCTCCTGAGAGCACAGCTTTGAGGAAGATCAGCCTTTGCTGGGGGACCATGTCCTGGCCAAGGTCAAGGCAACATGTGTCTCTTCGAGCCCTGCTCTCTTGTCACTTCTTCATTACAGTCAGTATATCAGAGGGAGAATAATTCATCCCTAGAATTTGTCAGGGGAGACAAGAGGCACATCTGTGCCTGCACCACTCGGGTGTGAAATCGAACGGCGACGGAGAACTCTGTGTACAGTCACCTTCAGGACGTGACTTGCAAGTGTTTGAATGCAGACTGAGTTCTTCGGAGACCCCATAAAAATTCCTGAAGTGGCGGCTCCTTTCATAAAGACAGGGATGATCTAAATGCCAGCTCCAAGTGCCATCTCATTAAAGGGCCATGTGAAATTTTGATCTGAGATTCTAGCAAATCATCTCAGTGATCTAACGTCACTAGTTTACCTTCCATCAAGGGGAACTCTTGATTACAGTCATGAACTATGAGGGGTCACCTGCACTCCTCCCAGGAACACGTCCTAGTTTAAGCATGTGCGCTGCCCAGAGCAGCCAAAGGGCACAGCCACCTTGAATCCAGGTCAGAGCTGGCAGAGTGCAGCTAGAGCAAAGTTGTTTTTTTTCAGCTAAGATTCCTACAATTTGATAAGAAAATGTTTTCAGTTTGTTCTCGGAATGTACAAGTTATTTTCCTTTGAATCTCAAAAGACTTTGGACCCTTTTAGGAAGCAGACCAAATAATTGTGTCTTTAAGAAGGCAGAGATGGTCAGCAGCCTCTTGGAATACTGCTTGTTGACTGACTCCTAAGGAGGACAGTGCTGGATGGCAGGAGGAAGGACACAGGGGTCCTTTGGCCAGGGACAGTGAGGGCTTCGCTTGAATCAACTTCATTCCCCTAGTCCTGGATGTAGCCATTAGCAGGAGTTGACTTTACTTAGATATCAGCTAGAATTGGGGGCATTTAGCTGCTATCATATGATTTATTTTTTAAGAGAAAACATCCTAGCAAAATTAAAAGTCACTATTTTAATCCTGAAGGAGATAGTGATTTCCAATAAGGGATGATTTAAAAAATACAATTTATAGCTTAAGTTATAACCCTACTCTGGTCAACTAATTTACAACCATATCTAACTATTTTAAAAAGGAATGAGGAAGAGGAAGAGGGGAAAAAGCAATAGAAGGAGGAGGAAGGGGAGGAAGGAGAGCTCCGGTGCTGACAGTGGCGCCCAGGAAACGGAGAATGCGAACCACTCCCGGGAGAAGGAAAGGGGCGATGGGCACAGTGGCAGAGAAGCCAGTCGCCTGCCACACACTGTCTCTTCTAACCAGCGGGCGCATTTCAGGCCAGACATCTAACTCCAGAGCTACACGAGCGAGCTCCACTGCAGCAACCTGATCTGGGCGGAAGGCAGGGTGAGTGTGCCGCTCGGCTCTTGAGGCCCAGGCCGCGCTCTGCACAAAGCCCAGGACTTCTACTGCAGCAAATCCAGATTTCCGAGGCCACAGAGCTCCCAACTGCCTTGGCAGGCTTCTTTTACAAAGTTCCTTCTCCTTTAAGTTGCAGTTGAAAAGCGTCATGTACCTATAATCTTAGAGCTCCTATCCCAGGTCAGAGGATGTTTTTGGACAAAGCCAGTCTAGATTTATGACTTCTTTCTCTCATCTCACTTTCTCCTCTACCCCCAGTTCTCTCATAGCTGCTGAAGTTACCTGACCCTCATCTTCACCATTTCTGTGATTACGGCCCAGTGACCACCAGCGGTGTGGGAGTCACCACTGATAGCCGTGTGGCTGGCACAACCCACAGCTCAGTGGAGCAGACACTGCGATGACTCCCCGTTAGCAGAGTGAGACTCCAACGGAAACACATGAAGTGGCCTGACGATTCATGGCACAGCTGCACTGGAGTTCAGACGAACTCCACAAAGAGAGAAAACAAAGGAAAAGGTGGTGAAGGTGGCATTCTGGACTGGCTGTGAGGTTTCCCAGCGGGAGGCCCAATCACGCACCACACCGCCCTCCCAGGCTCAGCATGCCCCTCTGGGGGACGGAGTTACTGCTGTCTCTGCTCTGAATTTCGCATCACCCTTCGGTTGCTGGAGATACAGGAGGAAGGCAGGACTCTGAAATTACCTCTTCTTCCTCCCCCTTGTCCCACAATGTTTCCATCTCCTAAAGAGAATGAAATGTCAAATAGGGAGTGGGCTAGAATATTTTCCGGAGGAAAGGATATTTGTGCTCCTGATTTACACATGCATGTAGTAGGAGCACAATAAAAATGTAGCTGTCACCCGAACTGGTCTGTGTATGTTATCACACCATCTAGTGCACATCTGTTTGACTGATTGCTGCTCAGTCTTACTCCTCTGCCTCTTGGGGGCAGCGCCTAGTTCCTGCAGAACTGAGCCTGGTGCAGCGAGAGGCACCAGACTTCGACGTGCTTCTGAAATCCCAGTGCACGACGGAGGGCTGGGCAGACAGACGACTGTGACTCCAGCTGAGTGGGGGGGCTCACTTCAGAAGGCAGAGCAGCACCCCAAGTGACTGGATCATACAGAAGCACTGCAATGCTTGGAGCTTGGCTGGAAGTGCTGCCTCAGACCCCAAACCCTTAAGATTCTCTCTCTCTCTCTCTCTCTCTGTCTGTCTGTCTCTCTCTCTCTCTCTCAGTTTTTCTGAGATAGACTCTTTTTTTGTAGCTCAGGCTGGTCCTGAACTCACTATGTAGTCCAGGCAAGCCTCAAACTCACAGCAGTCCTTCTGCCTCTGCCTCCTGAGTGCTGGGATTACAGGCATGAGCTAGTGGCTATGAGTCTTCACACCCAGCATTGTGATATGTGGTTACTGGGGATCAAACTTGGGACCTTGTGCTTAGCAGGCAGACTCCGGAACCACTGAGCTAAATCCCCAGCCTCTAAGATTGCCTATAAGGTAAGTGTCCTAAATTTCCGCATATCATCACTCATTTCTCTGTAATGACATGGAGCTGGAGGATGCAAAGGAACTTTTTTCTACCAGCTCCAGGCTGCTCCCCAAGGAAGAGCCCCCACTGTTGGGCAGTAAGCTGACTTTCCCATCCATCCTAGCAAGTGCTTCGGAGCTGCTTTGCCAGCATGGCTGGCATATCATTGGCAGGACTGAGTACGAAGTCCAAGGTCAGTGACGTGAAGCTAACACCACACTCACAGAACTTGTTAGAGAGACTGTTAGCTTATTTCATGAAATGAGACCCAGGTCTTTCAGAGAGTTCTCTGCGACCTCTGAGCTGGGCACTCTGAGGAGCTGCCAGTGGCACTGTGCCCAGGAGAAGGCAGAACCAATGCTCACTTGCATCTGGTCTTCAGTCACTCTTGGCCAGGCGGGCACCAAAGGGAAGCAGGGTGGCATGCTCTGTAGTGGGGGGAGGTGTGGGACCGTGTTCAATGGGTGAACAGTGGTTGTGGCCACATCACCGGGGAGAACAGGAGTCAAGAAAGCACAGAGAGACAAGCAAACCATACTAACCCATGAGTGGTCACCAGAGATGAGAGAGACTATTTTCATAAAGCGGAGAACCACATCTTCCCTGGGGCTCCACACCCAGAGAAGGTTTACAGTCAGTGGAAACCACAGGGCCTACAGCTATACATGAGTCCAGGGACTATTGCTAAGGCCCAGAAGATTTGCTAAGGATTTCTATTTTTGAAAGCATACAGGAGGAAAAAGCTGAAACTCAATACTTGAGGACTCATGAGGAGGGTAGCAGACTCTGACTTCGACCGGAGATTCTGAACTGGCAGCGTTCACACTCGCCCTGGAGGGGAGATCAGAAGGTTTCAGATCCTGTAGCTCGTGGGAGGACTAAAGTCCTTCAGCAGTTTCCGATTGCTCCATAAATACAATCTGAATGCTTTGTCCTGTGCTCTGGGGCTGAGCATGAGCTGGCTCCTACCCGGCCCCCAGCTCTTCCTGCCCCCACACCTGTCCCTGGACTGAGCGGCTCTGAGGCTCCCTCCCTGCTGGCCCCCCACTTCCAGCCTGTGTGTCTCCCGCCCCAGCAGATCTCTCTACCACTCTCCAAAGGGCCTCCTGAATTACCTCCTTCATCACTCAGCCTTTGTCACAACCTCTAATTATTTGGGTTGTTCGTTCATTTGTCTGACATGACCGCCTTGTTTGTTTATCTTTCTCCATTAGAATATTTATCTCTTCCAACCCTTGTTTATTCGAGCCCTATTTATCAAGCTACCGTGAGCCCAGAGCAGGACCGATGAGGGAGCAAGATGGAAAAGCTTCGCCCCTTCCCTGGCTGTGGGGAGGAGTGTGGTAAGAAAGCCTCGTAGCTGGTGTTGTAGAGGGGACTTTTCTCATGGAGAGCAGAGTGGGGAGGGGTTTCACAGACTCTGGGGCTTCCCAGAGCATTTTGTGCTGTTCATCCTTTGGTCCAGGAGCCAAGGCCTGTGTCAGTCCCGGGCACAGTGGACCTGGTCAGTCCAAATGATGAGAAGGAAGAAGGGAGGAGAGGGAGACAAATGTCACTGTGAGACCTCAGAAGTTTCCACACAGCCAGAGGGCTGCAGGGAGGAGGCAGGGCCTGGTCTGCTTTAGACCTCGTGGTTGCAAGACTCCCTGTTTGTAGCTTCATGAGCCAAATATGAGCCAGATACTCCCTGTCTGTAGCTTCACTGAGCCAAAATATAACCCTGGAACTATGCTTAAAGCAAACAAATAATACCTTGGGAATCAGAGAACAGGAGTATGAGGCAGACAGATCTAGCTATGCTCGTGTTTGTGAAGCAATTGGGCAGCTGCCAAGGGGGGTGAGCTGGTGCCTGCCACAGTACTGTAACTTGTGCTCCAAATTCATTACCGTACTTCCTGAACTCTGTAGTGGGATCGACTCCCAGACACATGGACGATAGCACAATAAATATTCACATCAAATGTTAAATGCATCTTGGTGTAAGCTGTGTTTGAATGGTGAACAATGTCAGTCTTCTAATCAAGGAACTATTTTAACTAACTCTCGACAGGCGATCATTGAAGAAACCATTCTTTAATTTCAAGTGTCAGCCACAGAACTCACCTGGTATTCAATCCACAAGGACTCTTGTCACTGCAAACAGTGAATAGTTTCTACAAGAAAAAGGCTCAGGGAGAGGCCAGAGCTGGCTGCTCCATAGAGGCGCTGGTACTACATGTCAAAGTACCAGGTACTCACCAGCTAGGCTACAGGCTGTGCAGGAACCTATGATCACAGAGAAGGAAAAGCAATGTTTTCTGGCAGGGGGAATTTTGGAATCTGCGGAGGGAGCGAGCTCAAAAAAGAAATCCAGTGCATTTTGCATTTAAAATGTCCCATTTGCATCTAAGCCAGTGCAACAATTTCCAGAAATGTGTGTAATAAATCAGCCAACAGCCAGATGTCCCTCCTGTGCCAGTGCTCTGGACTGAGCAAACCATTGATTTATTGCTGGATAGCATGACTTTGGGGTCCAGACAAGAAACAAGCAACCACAAAATGTTTCCTTACTTGACAGTATTGGAAAATCCAACCATCGCAGTGCAGGGTCAACACTTGTTACAACAAGCTCGCTGTGAATGTTCTTATAGATTGCATAGCCTACAATTTGGTTGTATTGAATTTTGCATTTAATACACCATTGCTGTTGGCCTAGGAGTTCTTGCTGTAATGGAATTCAGCCTTGTATTTCCTTTCAACTGCTTAATTATTCATGTTAAGTAAAGAATACTATTAATTATTCAATTAATCCCCCTCTGTGGCAAAACGCTCATTGGATTCTTTTTATGCATTGTATCTACCTAGTAAGGCATAATAAGCCAAATAGTTGATAACTTTGTGTTTTTCAGGAACCATTCATGTGTAGCACTGAGTTCAGGAATGGATTTCTAGATAAAGTGTTATTAATTGCAACAGAACCACTGAAGGCAGAGTCCAGTGGTCACTGATCATAGCCAAGAGCCTGGAGATGTCTCATATGTAGACTATTAAGCCTGCAAAGTGGCCTCCCTTATCTATTCTCAGTTGCAGCAAACCTTCCACATTTTCCCACCCACCAGATAGGTCATGATGTAGTAACAGTTTGGGGAGTATTTGTGAGCCATCACAACAGGTCCAAGCACGGTGTTTGTAAGAAAGAACGAGGCTGAAACCAAGTCATGTCTACATCAGGTGGATCTTGCTCCCCACTCCACAGTCCTTCAAAGCTGCCTGTGTTTCTTGGAGATGCAATTTCCCTCCTGGGGATCCCTGGGCACAGCGCCTATAGGAGCCCACTCTGTACTTACACTTGCAGCATCAGGGTGTGGGATCACCAGGAGGGGTACACCTTCCTGTTCCCCAGAGAAGACCGTTCTGAGGAGTCTTTCCCCTGCCTCTGCAGGAGATCCAGGCTGGGCAGAGCTCTGAGCAGCTCTCACAGCACCTCCCTGGATGACACCTCCTCCTGTCAGCTCCCTTTCCTGTTGTTATACTCCAAAGCACAGTCTTGCTTGGTAGAGAAAGCCCAGTACTAGCATTATTTGGTTATGTCTTTCTGTCCAGAAGAAGCATATCATTTTCCCCATCAAAGCCAAAACAGATACAATCTTGACAGAAAACCACTGAGCCAAAATATAACCCTGGAACTGTGTTTAAAGCAAACAAACAATACCTCGGGAATCAAAGAACAGGGGTATGAGGCAGACAGATCTAGCTATGCTCGTGTCTGTGAAGCAATTGGGCAGCTGCCAAGGTGGGTGAGCTGGTGCCTGCCACAGTCACCCGTTCCCAGGCGTCTGCTAATCAGAGCGCAAGGAGGACAGAGTCCTATTTCATAAAGCTCCCAGCTGTCATGGATTTCCCTAGTGCCAGGTGTGGCCAGGCTGGGCAGCTGTGTGCTGTGTGATGGTTGAGCCCTTCCTACCCCAGCTCCCTCCAGTTTCAGGCACCACGGAGAGCTCCTCGGCGCCCAGCTCAGAGAAGCGTGGAGCTGCAGGGCGGGGTGCAGGAAGGCTGCACTGGAGTGTCTCACACCGGCAGAGGACTTTCCGGTACGAGTGGAGATGTGTTTCTTCCTTAGATGTAAAGCAGAGAGCAAGTTTTGAAATCTCCAGCTAACCCAGCCTGAGCTCATTTCTCATGAGTGTTTATTCGTTCTCAAATTTCAAAATAGTTTCAAGGTTCTTACACACCTGGGAAGCCACAGGCCTCACCCATTTGCCTGGGGTGAGGTCTGCCCTTGGTATGGGTTCCAGGAACACTGCTAAAGTGAACAGATTGCTAATGAACTAAACTAAAATATACAGAGAAAAAAGCCAGTGCAGCTAAAGAAATACTTTGAATAAAACAAAATCTCGTAATCTTTAAAGCCAAAAACCAAGCCATGTCTGTGGAGAGAAGCCAGTGCTCAGGGTAGCTATGTCCAGAACCTGTAATTTTAGAGAAGGGGCTGGGAACAGTGAATGGCTGGGGCCAGGACTTCCAAAAGGACTCAGACTTTCAGGAAAGATGTGTGAATGGATGGCTGGATTCCAAACACCCTCTTGCAGAGCAGAATTCTATTCATCTGGAGACCTATCTGACTGTTCTATAATTACTGGCCTTTTTATCTTAATTTTGGAACCACGTTAGTCTTTCTTTTTATGGGACATGTCACATTCTGGCTTAATTACAAAAATTTCCATTTAAAAACCCCTATTGTTAATAATATCATTCAGCCCAACATGCTAAATTGAATACTAGCTGTTCTGTCCTCGATTTTAAGTACTCTGGGGCTTTAAACAACCTCTGCAATGGCAGGATTTCGCTGTGGTCCACCCGCTGCGTGGGCCTTTCTTGGCCGGGCGTCCTCCAGAGGAGTCTAGACTCCTCTCAGCTCCTGGTTTTGTGTGGTGGTCTTGGCTTCTCTTCCTCCTGTGCCCTTTCCAAGTGGAGATTCACGGAAGCATAGCCTATACCCCGCAGCCTCTTTGTAAGCACTTCTGTGGGCTCACAACTCCACTCAGGTTCGGGGCGTCTTTGCCAACATCCCTCCAGAGTCACCTCAGTTTCCCAGTTGTGTCTCAACATCTGGAATAATTTTTGACTCTGCTAATAATTGTTCAGTGAAAGTTCTGGGAGGCCGCTGACCTGCAAGAGGCTTTTCCACTGGGTCCTAACAGACTCAGCTAAAGTCAAAATGGAGTCACTCGTGCTAAAGTTCCCCATCTCCAAGCCAATGCTAAGTTAGGATCTGAGCTTCCTAAAATCCAGAGAATGATGATAGCAAGATTTCCTGAATAGCCCACTTTCAGGGAAGATGATGATAAAGCTCTCTCCACACTGATCTTACTGATTTAAAAAAAGGAACTGAATTAACATGATCTGAACTTCTCTTATTTCTCCGTGGCTATCTTCTGGCCCCCCGGCTTACAGGGAAAGTAACTCTGGACGGGCCAATCAGCTCTTGGCTCTCTGTGTCTGCTTTTTTCTACCCCTTTATATCTGTAAAAGTGCCCCCCATCCAGCTCACCGTGACATACATTGTTTTCTGGAAAGGAGGGCACTTGATTCCAGGAGCACAAACAAATCTAATTAAGATCGTCTGGCTGAATTTGTTTTTTTGCAGCCCCATCCATTTTCTGCTTTCCTGTGCCCCCTTTCTCTTCTCTGTGCCACCTGTTCCCAACACAGAGCTTCTGGATAATTCTGCTTGCCTTTTAGATTACTTTCCTCACTTTAGCTTTCCCTCCTTCAGTGTCACCTGCCACAGACTAATTTTAAAAATACACTACTTCAGTTATATTATCTCCATCTGGAGCATTCTCGTTGGCTCCTTTTCACTCCCAGGTATGATTATAAATCTCCAGCCTGCCTCACTGGGCTCTTTTTCAACTAGGTCTGAGCTCCCGTTCGGCAGTAACTTCCACATCCATCTCTGCTGCTTTCTTGCTGGAGAGCCGGGACAGTCATACTTGCCTAAAGGAACTTTGTGAAAATAAAGTGCAACGGACAAGGCCACGAGCCCCACCTCGAGATCACACGATGCTGAAGAACTGGGGGCTATTCCCACGCAGAGTACCTCTTGATGAGTGTCAAACCGCAGTGCTGTTGGTGGTGGAGTGAGCAGGCAGAACATTTGTGAAGTGTGTTTGATGAGTAAGGACGTGACCTGGAACATTTATCCGTGTTTTCAAGATGGCACTATTTTCAGAGATACCAAGTTTCAAGTTAAGGCAGTGACCCGGAGGAGCAGGCATGTTGGGCTTGCAAAGGAGTGACATGAATATGTATTAGACTCATTTTTGGCATTTAAATCCTGAAACCTTTGGAATCTCTCTGAAATGATGCCTTTTTTGTATGCAAGTGGATAGGCTGACTTAGTGGTAGGAGGGAGGGTCCTCGCAGCTGGAGGCCTGGGGCTTCAACCCATCTCTTCAGCTCTGGCACCAGGAGAGGAGCTGAAGGTTGCGGCAGTCACAGGTGGCTGAGGACTGAGGGTCACACCCGAGTGACACGGCCGGGCAGGGTGAAGAGCCTATACAAGCTGTACCAGGGTCAACTTGGAGGGGGTTGTGCAGCTTTTCATTAGTTCTCTGCAATAAATTAGGAAATGTGTCTCCGGGTACTACAGGCTTCTTGAGCATATTAATCAAAGCCAGGCAAAGGATTGTAGGAACCAGAATTACCCAAGAAGCACAAGTGGAAAGTCCCGAGCTCTGTGACTAGCCTCCAGAAGAGCGCAGCACTGGGACTGGGCTTCAGTCCTATGGGATCCAGTGCCCTCTCCACATGGGCAGTGCCAGAGAGGAAGCACTGGACGCCTCACAGGTGTTGGGGGCTGCAGAAATCCCTCCCCATTTGATATGAGTAGACGACTGTGACAGAGTATGGGAGACACCGAGGCTGGTTTAGCCACTCTAGAGGTCTTTGGGGACAAGGCTCTGATCCAGGATTGAGCTTCAGTCCTTACCCCAGGCTCGGTAGGACATGGCCAGTGGCAGTGCCCCAGATGTCACGGATTACAGTAAAAGACACATTGCCAATGTCCCCCTCAAAATTAACTTCCCTCACTTCTAGGTTATCCCTTCATCCTTAGCACTTTAGGAAGCAGTCTGGAGTCCTGTGTCCTGAGTGTCATCAGCTGTGACACGCTGGCTGCCTTGATGTTGTGGTTCCAGTGGACATGTTTCCTTCTCATGCTGCCTTTGGGGACTAAGGTGGCTGAGCACACTCTGTTGTGTCTGATGAGCTGCCTTTCTGTGGGATGGCACTGGTCACCGCACCATGGGAAGATGCTCGGGA